>LOJH01014102.1:0-30187 GCA_001685095.1 Ellobius talpinus | reverse complement strand
TGGGGTACTGGGTGGGACAGAAACCTCAACAAGCTGGCCCTTCATGCTACAGGGGACACCCACTGAAACAGTTCACCTGAGCTAATGAGAGCTCACCAACTCTGGCCAGACTGAAAAGGAACAAGCATAGGATCAAACTAGTCTCTTTGAATGTGGTTGACAGTTGCATGGTTGAGGCGACTGAGAGGCCACTGGCAGTGGCACTAGAATTTATCCCTACTGCTTTTACTGGCTTTTTGGGAACCTATTCTCTTTGCATGGATACCTTGCTCAGCCTAAATATAGTAGGGATGGTCTTGGACCTTTCCCAAAGCAAATGTGCCTTACCCTTTCTGAGGAGTGGATGGGGGTGGGGTGGGAGGGTATGTGGAGGGAATAGGAGGAGGGGAGTGAGTGGGAACTTGGATTTGTATGTATGACAAAAAGATAGTTTGTTTTCTTTTTTTAAAGAAAAATAAATAAAATAAAATAAAAAATATTATTTACTTTTAAAATACTTTTGCTTTTTTGGGAATTAAAATATACCATTTTATCATTTTCTTATTCTTTAAAATCTCCCTCAGATAAGTTTAGTTCTTACACACTTATCAAGGAAATTTCTTTTTGCAAACGACAGAGACCTTGTAGAAAAGGACAATCAAAATGCAAAGTTGCGGAACCCAATCCCAACTCTTACATCTGCTACACAAATCCTATACTTGTTTACTTTTAAAGAACTAAAATAGAGCAGACTCTCATCTTGTCTGGCTTGAGCTGGGAATGTGAGTGTGAAACATCTCAAATGTTTTGCTGATATGAATTTGTCTACAAATGTCGTCACAAGTGTCTTAATTATTGATGTTGTGATTACAAGTAGATAACTACAATTGTGAAATCTATAAATAATTAGGCTAGACTGTACTATGACAATTTCATGACACATGATGATCTTCATTTTTTTGAGGCGGGTGTTTCATCAATAACAAATTATGATTGAGAGAGTTTCCCAATTCATCTTACTTTTCCTTGGATTCCTATTGAACTTTGCAGTCTGTGTTGTTATAATGCCTTTGTTTTCAAGAATTCATTATCTCAGTCCTGTCATTGACTCTGACTCCAAAAGAATCTTAAAACTTTACTGAACAAACAAACAAAACAAGACTGTTTTTTGAAGTTGGAGGTTTTACACATCCTTCACTGTGTGCAAAAGATTGGAAAACAGAGTGTTAGCAACGCTCTGAATGGCACTTAGATCAATGGTTCTCAACCTATGTGTCGCAAGCCCTTTGGTAAAATTCTATCTTGAAAAACATTTATATGCTATAATTCATGGCAAAATTACAGTTATGAAGTAGCAGTGAAAATAATTTTATGTTGGGGGGGTCACCAAAACATGAGGAACTGTCTTAAAGGGTCACAGCCTTAGGAAGATTGAGAACCTCTGGGTTAGGTGTTGAAGTAAATTCGCCTTCCCTTCCAGAACAAAATAATGAAGCAAAACTTAAAGGGATTTGCTTTGAATTAGTTCCTGCTAAGTTTATTTTGTGAATAAAACAGCACATATTTAAAAACAAAACACCCCTCTGAGGATATGAAAAAATAAAACAAACAAACAACAAAAAACCGCTTAACCTAAAAGGACAAAACTAGGCATGTTTCAACATTCATTTCACTGAGAATGCTCCAAGTTATAGGCCCTGTTCTGTGAGCTATGGAATTGTAATATTGTATATAGTAAAAAATTTTGCTCTTTTTTTGAAATTATGAAAAGACCCAAATAGCTCCTTTTCATCAAGAATTTCTACTGTTGGTCTCTACACTTGAGTGTAAATTATTTGTGATGCACAATGCTTCAGGATTTGCTTAGCATTCTCTGATCTAATTTTATTCCTCTCCATCATTTCCTGTACCACATGATGGAAATTAGATCAAATATTTCTCTTAACTTTTTCCACCCTCTAATTTTTCTCATATATCTAGAATTGTTTTTATTAGTAAGAAGTTAGGATATACTACAGAAAATGAAAGTCACTTCCTCTCAGAAAACGATTGAATGGTCTATATTTTTTTCAGAAAATGCAACATGCATTTACTTATTACACTAAGGATGCCTCCAGGATAAATGTGTCCAGTGGTGAAATGTGAAATCCATTTGTGTGCCCTTTATGAAATCACTTTTGGATTTGTTTTAAAGTGTTCTTTAATTACTAGTCATGAACCATGAACCGTGAATGCTTTAGGAAGGAAAAGGTCTGATTATTCTTGGGAGGGGGGAACCCCTGGGAGATGAAGAATAAATCAAATAGGCTACCCAGGGCAGTGAATTACTACTGAGAAGTACTAAGTAAAGCCTTCAAGAAGAGCATAAATTAGTGTCTTTGCCACAGAACCTAGTGTTCTTTTTATTGGTTTTATATAGCTCTGGGAGGTGAGAAAACTAGTCCTTCCCCTCTCCAATATGAACAGAGAGCATGCTAGTATGTAGTAGATGAGAAAATCAGTTAACATCTTTACATGTACTCAAGTTCAATTAATAGTTTTGAAAATGAAATAAAACAGTTAACCTTTAAAAGAGGAGTTTATTTAATGTATTGCAATTTTTAAAGCTCCCAGGAATGCTTTTATTTAGAACACTGGTTGTTTGTTCCTTCTTGAGTGCTCGTGTGATGAGTTGAAAAGGTTTTCCAAAGGACTGGGAACAGATCTTAATGTCAGCTTCCAAGTCTCTCTTGACTCTCTAGAGTGTTGCGTACAAAGAATTAGGTATCCCTGGATCCCATTCACAGTCTTGCTTTACTTCACCACCAATTGGGAGGGGATCATGTGAGATGCTGTCAACACTAGCGTGACCAATATATCATTGTGGAATAGGCTTATGACCTTGGTAAACTCTTGGCAGTCCAACGTTCTCAAATGTCTGCCAGATTGCAGGTCTGCTGACAGTGCCAACTATTTTCATTATGTCCCATGGAACACTGGGCGATGCTCTTTGTATCGGACTACAGAACTCCCATCTGGAGTCACACACAGAATGAGAGACCTAGAAGAGGACTAAGAAATGATTTGATCTCAGTATCACACTTTTATGAGGAAGTGGAGGTCTCTTTGAGGAGAGTCGTTTGCCCAAAGTCACAGAACAAGCCAGTTCTTCGGGCTTCAGTTCCTTCAGTAATGACTATTTCACTCTGTAAAAGTCATTCAAGTGGACAGACAAAAGAAATGATGAATAAGTGCAAGGACCAAGCAGTGAAACACAGTCTATTGTTTTTCATCCTTAGAACATATCTTTAAAAGTCCATTGCTCTTTAGCATTTTTATAACTTTAGTTGAGGGCTTTTCTCTGAATAATAGTAATACAGTGAAATGGAGAGATATTATGGATAAAGTCTGGAATTTGCTCAATTATATACATTCATGCATCAATGAGTCAAATCAAGAGAGGCATGAAATGTTTATCTTACCACAGAAAGCTAAAATGTGTCTTTTGCTCTCAGTTCATACCCTGCTTTGATTACTGTCACTGTTGATTGCTTTTGTCTGATTCAGGACTGCATGTAAATAAAATTCTATTGTTTAGTCTTTTATGGATAGTTTCTGCTTAACAAAATGTATTTGAAATTCTTTGAATTGATGCTGTTTCTAGTTGGTTCATTATCATCACCATGTAATATTTCTACCTCTGTTTATTCATTTTTCAATTGTTAACTATTTGCTTTATGAACAGTTTAGTTCAGAACTTTTAATTGTATATGCATATATTGTTTTTAAGAATATATGTAGGAATAGAAATGGTGCCACAATGCATGTCCTATTTGACCTTATGAAATATTTCCATTCAATCTCCCACAATGAGAATTTCGATGACAATTTTTGTTGAAGCTTGATATTAGTCTTAGGTTTAAATATTCCCAAAGGTATGTGGTAAGAACTCATGGAAGTTTTGGGTTGTATTTCTTTCATATGTAATGATGCTAAAATCTTTTTCATAGTTTTGTATATTTATATGGTGCATATATGTGGCACTTGTATATATTTTTGTCTCTGTGTGCCTATGTACAAGTTTTCTATTCTCCGATTTTTCATTTGGTTGTGTTTTAGGGAGGTATATTTGTGTGTATGGGTGCATGGATACTACACATGTATATATTTGTGTGTGAATATCAGAAATTAAAATCACGAGTTATTCCACAGGAGCTGTGGAGACAGGGACTCTCACTGGCACTTTCAGCTTTATGATTAGACTGGAATGAATGGCCAAGGGGTCTCAGATGTCCACTATTTTTGCCTATCCAGCACTGGGTTTCAACACACTAGCAAGCTTGGATTTTTACATGGTGCTGGGGATCAAGCCAGGTCTTCTTGTTTGTATGAAAAGCACTTTACTGACCGACCTAATTTTTATTTTATTTTATGTCTCTTTCTTTATATTTTAAGGCAGGCTCTCAGTCGGTTGTTGAGAAAAGCTTTGAAATTGATCTGCAGCCCAGACAGACCTGAAATTTCTGATTATTTTGAGTAGCTGAGCAATTATGTACTTGCTAGGATTATTTTAATAGCTGAAGGTGGTGTTTCTCATTTGGCTTTTGTAATTGTGTACTTAACCTATTTAGCAATGAGGCAAAATGATTTGTTTTCCACAGCTTGAGAAAAACTTTGTATTTTTACTTGTTTCTTTCTCTCCCTCTCTTTTCTTATGTTGTTTAAAATATATTTATATATAGTCTATAATATGAGAATCAGTTGAAACCCAAATCTATTATATTTGGAATTTATCACAACTTTGGAGAAACCTGTAGAATCTAGAATAAATCCTTTTCTCCTCTAAACTGCTCTCTGACCACAATAGGTATCTACATTCATTCTCTGCTCTATATGATCAAATCTTATTAAATCAAATATTATGAAACCTTTACATACCAGTAATAATAACTTTTCATATGCCTGAACGTTTTTCTAAAATAATACTGTTTTAGGATGATAAAAATATTTATAATACTTGAAATATGTAAAAAGGGAAAACTTTAAAGTAAATGCAATCTCATTCACCATTTGAATATACACTGTTACTGATATTTTTAGTTCATTAAATATTTGTTAAGCAGAAAATTTGCATTTACTTGGGAAAATGGCACTGAGTATTGTGAGGAGGAATCGTAGAGAAGAAACTGCAAAGCACGAAAGGAGAAAACTTTAGCACGCAAGCAACACGTTACCTTTCCAAATTCACCTGAAGACTACAAATTCTAAATGAAAAAAATGCAGGGGCTAAATTGTGCTGAACTTATTGGGGATCGAAATGGGAGAGATTTAGCCAGCCAGCAGGATTTCCAACCTTTACTTGACTTAGGAAAGCAAGTCAATGAATGGATGTCTTGACTAGAAGACTTAGCACTCAAGACACAAAGAGAATTCGGTTAATGAGAAAGGAAACAGTATTAAGTTCTCCAGTCAAGAGTCCACAATGATGGATGAAGTTGGATGTGGTGTCACACCGCTGTAATGATCTTGGCACTTGGGTGGCAGACACAAGAGGATCATCCATTTAAGATAATAGCCTTCAACAACAGAAACAGCATTGAGAAGGAAGAGAGATGTCATGAGCATTTCATATGATTTAGGAGAAAACAAAATGAACATTAAAATATAACTGTTCTTGTAGCAGGTAAAGAAATATAGGAGAAAGGGGAAGTTAAGGGGGTAAATATTTAGTTTAGAAATATGCTGCACTCCTATTATAGATTTGTAAATGTTTGTATTGTCAAACTGCCTTCTAAATACACATGCTTATAGCCACAGGTTAGTGCTGATTCAGCTTTTGTCAAACAAGCTTCTTATGGACAGTCAAGGTAGCAAATACAGGACTTAGCTAGTCAAAGTATGAAGAATAAGTGATGGTTATGTGCTTGTGTCAAAATGAGACATGTATATCAACCCCCTCTGAGGGGCAGAAAGATGTAAGAGCCAGAGGATGGGAGGTATGTAGTAACAGACGTGTTCTGGGCATGATACAACCATTACTCTAATAAACACACTGCAGCTCTGGCTACCTACACAAGACCAACAAAAGATTGAGAGTATGAACAATTCACAAGGAATAAGAGGGCACCTATGGCCCACCCTCCAGGGTGTATTGGCAGCCAATGGTTACTGGGGGAGATGGTGCCACTTTCTTCAGTAGTGTAACCCTTAATAAGTTGCTCAATGGCTGCTGGGGTTGGTGGTAGTGTCTCATTCTTCAGCAATGTGGCCGTTGATACATTGCCTGTGCTCCCAGTAGGTAGACTCCCATCCATGTTCATGCAAGCAACTCTACTTAAACTCAGTGGTTCACACAGAGAAAGAGACAGAAAAGTAGAATAGAGATAACCTGGGAAAAGAAAGGTTTTATCTGAGAAGTAGAGGTGCTCAGAGGGTAATTGAGAGTGAATATATGCATGAAACTGTCAAAGAATAAAAATAAAGAAAAGTACCTCATTTGGAGGCAAGATAGAATGTGGACCAGTGTTTCTCAACATTCTTAATGCAGTGACTCTTTAATACAGTTCCTCATGTTGTGGTGATCCCCAATCATAAAATTATCTTTGTTGCTGTTTCATGACTGTAATTTTGCTACTGTTATGAACTGTAAGTCAATATCTGTGTTTTCTAATGGTCTTAGGCGACCACTGTGAAAGGCCACTTAACCCCCAAAGGGATCACAAGCCACAGGTTGAGAACCACAGCTATTAACAAATATTAAAAATCTAAAAGGAAAATATGACCTGTGACTAGTGTTTGAACTTGGCAGAGGTATCATGAATTCCAACGTCACCACTTCCCAGCTGCGTGACATTTATCACAGTGTACAACATCACCAAGCCTTTCTGAGTTCATTTTCCTCATATGCTAAAATGGAGCCGAAGTTCCTGTCCCAAAGAATTGTTCTGAGGGTTATGATCTACAATAATATATAAGTGTGCTCAAGACTTTGAGGTTTGGGTTCTGAACTGTTACATGAGCCAACAGAGCATTTTCACCTTTTTTTTTATTGTTTTGGACAGTTAATTGGGTTGTGAATGTTCTCCAGTTTTATCATTGAATTTCCCATAAGTTTAAATTCTGTAGATAAACCTAAAAGGAGTATCTTTTGTGCCTAATATTGTAACTTTACTAATACTACTCTTCACTTTCCACAAATACATATTAGAGGAAGAAAGACAAATAGGATAAATTTCTGGTCAAATTCTGGGAGATTTATTCCTGGAATAAACAATGCTTTATTTTCTTGCACATTCCAGAATTCTGTGTAGGCTCCAACTGTATTAAATAGATGAGAAGTTGAAACCCTAAATTGTTCATCTTCCAACATTTTCCGGCCTGTGATCTATCTTTGGATCAGCAATAATTGCCTGGACAGCTATAATAGCTTCATTAATTTTTGTTTGTATTCTGTGTTCTTTATGCAGAGATGGAAGAAATGCATCTTTTAAGTCAAAATCTAAATGCATTTGTCTGAACTTAGCTGCCTCTGATATAAACACCCCTGATCTGAAATCCAAATCACAGTAGAAATTTCTGAATAGTTGCTGGGTCAACAAAGCTGAAATTCAGTCTAAGCTTTTATGCCATCTTCAAAACACCAGGACTGTTCATTTATGTTAAAATTTATTTTTAAGATGCAGTGTCAACATTTTTTGTAGAAACAGGTAACCATAAATATGTATTTTCAGTTCTATTTTCTTAAACAGAACCAATAGTTCTCCTCAAGAAACGTCACTTTTTCTTAACCTATCTATCATTGCAAAGTACAGTTAGCTGCTTGGAAATGGCCTGTCCATTTTAACACTGGGAAGGCAGTCATTGCTGCACATGTCTTTTAGATTTTCTCTCTTTCCCACAAAGAGTGTCTGCTATTTTGGTTTTTAAGATAATGCAGTATCTAGTTTGGTGCTATTGCTGCCGTTGAATCCTAACAAAATTCTGACATGTGAAATGTTTCACGATGTTGTCTTTATATTGAGTTACACTCATCTGCTTTCAATGTATTCATTCCAGAAGTGTGTGTGTGTGTGTGTGTGTGTGTGTGTCTATGTGCATGCATGCATGCACACGAGTGTGCATGAGTGCATGTGTACATGTACGTGTGTGGGTGTCCATGCGTGTGCATGTGTGTGTATTTGTTGGTTGAGGAGATGGTTTTATTCAAGTCTGGACCTCAGGAAAGGAAGCAGAGATTATCTGCTTTGCAGAAACGCACCCTCCCTCAGCTATCTAAAGGAGAGATAGTCTCAGAGGGTTGACTTAGCAATGGCTAATAGATCCCAGTGCTTGGAGAAGTTCTCTGTACTCCCATATATTCTTTGGGACACCTCTGTTTCCTGAGCCAAGCCTTCTAACTTTCTATATCATGTTGTGCTCTCACATATTGCACTTGTTTAATGGTGACAGTGATAATAACATAATACTTGGCAACTTATTTTTATTTCTGATGCCTTCCTAGGTACTTACTAACATTATCTTCTTTGGAAGTTTATGCTATAAAAACCATTTTTATCACTAAGAAAAAAAGGTATAATCACACTAAGGAGCTTGCTCCAGATCACTTACTTATTTATAAATTGCAAAGTCCAGGCTGGAGCCTCAGGATAATTTCTTACCTTGTTGCTTATATATATTATATTAACAAAATAATGCATTGTCTACCTATAACTTGAAAGAACTTATAATTTCCTATAGAGATCCATGAACCCTTTGAAATAGTTTCATATTTATTAAGCTAAGTAATGGTATAATTTTGAGGACCTATTCTAATTTTATTTTTGTTGCTGTAATAAAAGACCTTGACGAAAAGTCACTTATGAAAGAAATGAGTTTATTTTAGCTTACAGTTCCAGGTTACATGCCATCATTGTGGGTAAGTGAATGTAGGAACGTCAAACAGCTAGTCACCTCACATGTACATTCAAGAGCAGAGAAAATTGAATATACACATTCCCAGTTGCTTGCTGTGCTTAGGCGAATTTCTCCACTTGTTCAGTTCAGGAGCCCATGTCTAGCAAACGGTACTGTACTGACCGGAGTGGCTCTTCCTGTATCAGTTTTTTGCAACATTTTTCCATAGATATGCCCCTAGGCCAAGACAATGTAGAGAACCTCTCACTCATTCCCAGATGACCCAACTGGTTCTAGGTTGTATAAAGTTGACAGTATGAAAATGGGGTGTCAATCTCTACACTTTTGATATCATGGAGCCCTCAAAACTCCAGTTTGGAGATTGTATTTGCTGTGATTTGGATTTCAAGTATCCTTCGAAGGCTCCTGTGTTTGCTTACAACTTTACGACAAGTCTGTGGGACTTTAGTGAAAGCAATTTAGGTCACTGGATGCTCCCACTTGAAGGGATTATTGGAACCTGGACCTGGTCTCTGTTCTCTTCCTTTGCTTTGTGCCTTCTTTGAGGTGAACAGTTTCTTCTTCCCATTTTCCTATCCCCACTAGAGCTTGCTGCCCCATCCTTTTCCCATCCCCACTAGAGCTTGCTGCCTCATCCTTTTCCCATCCCCACTAGAGCTTGCTGCCCCACCCTTTTCCCATCCCACTAGAGCTTGCTGTCCCATCCTTTTCCCATCCCCACTAGAGCTTGCTGCCTCATCCTTTTCCCATCCCCACTAGAGTTTGCTGTCTCATTGATGGAACCAAGCTGCTATGGACTGAACTCTCTGCAATCTGAACCAGGATCAATCTTCCTTCCTTCAAGTGATTTGTATCAAGTGTTTTGTCTCTGCGATAAAACCCTAACAGAGAGGTTAAACTTTACATATAGATACATGTATGGACTCATCTTACAGTGCCTTTTAGCTCTTGCTTAGGAAAACTAAGTATGTATTAATTTTCAAATTACAAAGATTCATATTTTACACACAAACTAGCTTCTAATGTGTGATATTAGTTCAAAATATCAATTATTTGATATTCCATTAATATGTTTATTAATTGCCTATTTTTAGTATTGTAGGAAAACTATAAAATCTGTTCCTTGAGCACACTAATTTTGGCTCATTATGTATTACTTACACTTAAGGCTTTCCATACAGTTGCTAATATTTTCGTTGTTCACAGCCTCAGAAATGGTAACTGGGCATAACTGCTTTACAGATGGTCTTAGCTCACAGCGTTCTCTTTATAGACTACTGTAATTTAGGATCTGTCAAAAACTTACTGAATAAATCCTCTGTTTAGCACATTTATAATCCTCAGGTTAGCTGTGTTCTGGGTCTTTTTTTTTGAGGAGTAGCAAAAGATTACGTGAATTTATTTTGTCATAAACCCATGATAGTTCACAGACGTGCTTAAGGTATTTATTTCTAAGTTATTGGAAATTATGCTTGGTTATTTTAAAAGATCAGTGTCAAGATTATCATTTATCAAAACTATTCTAGACATTTTAAAAACATACTTGAATTTTTGTACTAAAATTGACTATAGTCATTTATCTTTCTCATGATAATCATACAGTATATTCTGATCACAGATCTTCCTCCCCCATATCTTCCTGATACTCCCCATCCTCCACACATCCAAATCTGTGAGTTCACATGCACCTCATTCCAATTGTGTCCTGGAAGATACTATTTTCTTGATGCCATCTATCCCCTCTGGCTCTTAAAATCTTTACCTCTCTTCTGCATAGCTCCCTGAGTCCTAAGTGGGTGGGGTTGATGAAGACGTGTACCATTTAGGACCGTATACTTACCACTACAATAGTAGATTAACCTAATTATTAAAAATTATGCATTTACTTCTGGAAATTTTCTCTAAAATTAGCTCCTTGCATAAATCATTTGACTATTTGGATTTCAACAAGTTTTTTTTATTTATTTAAACTATTTAATAGTCTCCAAATAAAAAGAGCAAAACCCCAACCAAGTTAAAGGTTTTCAATGTAATTTAGGGGTCTTTTGTGTAGTTTCTTTGTTGTGTTAAGAAAATCAATTGTGTCAAGGATTTCTTCACTTCCCAGTGCCGCCCGATTTATGTGAGTGTAATAGATGGTTAAAGGCATAGAGCACATTGCAGATCTTCTCACAATTTTAACTTTATGGGAGGAAATAGAATTATCAGGAGTTTTAAAGTGGATGAAGGTTACATGCTCCCCTACCATCCTCCCCTACAGAAAATGAAAACAAGTTTCAGATAAAAATGCAATATTTGTGTATTTCTTAAACTAATAGTTACTAACAAGCAAAAATAAATACTTCAACTCACTTCATGAGCCTGACAAAGTTTCTGCTTTCTGTTCTTTCTTGAGTTCTACCATCTTTTTGATCATCCAGTATCTCTTGAGGTATGTCTAACATTTTAGAAAGGTTTTACCTGGAGATTAATCATTTATTTCTGGAAATCTTAACAATGGATGAATATGAGGCTATTTAGGAATTAACCCCAAAATTCCATTTCAAGGGAAGAGATTCTGATCATGAAAGCACAGTAAAAGCCAATACTTAACAGCTATTATATTTTATAATATAGTTGTTAATTCTGCCAATAGAAAGGAATAATGGGTAAGTAGCTCATTCCTTTTCATTCTTTCTTTTGATTACATTATGTACAATGCATGTACTTTCTTCACTGTGTGCTCCTATCATAAAGTACTATGATACTGCCTACTTAGAACAATGTGGAAAATCAGTTACGAACTGAAGTCTCCAAAATGGAAACAAAGCAAGCCTTTCCTCTTTATAAGTTGATTATTTAGGTATTTGTTACAATGACAGAAGGCTGACTAATGTATATATACAGCATTATTAGGAAATAGGAAAGCAATAGAATAGAAATGGTTTGAATAGGCTGAGCTGTCAGGCTGCAATGTCAATATGAAACCCCAGGAAGAAGCTTGAAAAAAAAAACATGCCCTATTACGGCAGTCTTTCACTGGGTAGAAATAGTGGGGCACATATGAAAAATGATTGATTCATTGCCTAAGGTTATCCCGAGGAGAGTGTGTCTTCATTTAACATGCTCTTGCTCAGCAACTCACCAGGGATGTCTGTGAAATTTGCCCAATGAGGGCATCTCTGGAGGATGTAATTTAATCACCACCTCACAGCTGTGGAGCAAGTCACCTCTTGTTAGAGGTTCTGAGTTTTGCATCTGTTTGCTGTAGTGCCTGCTTTGTGCCGCATGGAACAAGTCTATTATTATTTGGAAAGGAACTTATCTGAGGCTCCAGTTTTCTCTTTCCCCCTTTTCTCATTTCTTCCTATTTTTTCAGTATTAAGAATCAAACTTATGGCCTGACACATTCTGGATTAGTGCTCTACCATGGAGATATACCCTCTGTTCCTCAATGCCTTTGCACTGCAAGTCAACTTATGAAATACTGGAATAGTACACTTTGGGCAGGAAAAGAAAATGTATATGGGCTACAAGTCAGTATGTCCAAAAGAATGGAATACTAATCCTATTGAGATAGTGAAGAACGAATGAGGCTACTCTGTCATCAAGTGATGCCTCAAGGAAAACTGGCCTACCAAGAGCATCCATTGATCTCGGCAGCTGGAATGTTGTACCACAGAGGTGTCAAGAACTAGCTCATCCTTCTTATATGGATGGAAGTCATAGTTATTGGGCATGTGCATTGGCTAGCCTAGAACTTTCCATGGAGCCCTTGCTGTCACTGAATTCATGATAATCATCACCCCTTGACCTCTTGAGTGCTAGGATGACAGGCATTCACACAGATCCCCAATTTGACCCATCATTGTGCACCTGGACAGAACTACTGTGCAACCCCCAAGGATGCTATGAGAGACTGCACTCACAAATCCTACAGATGGTTTGTGCCCTCATGATCCACTTCTGCTGAGTCCCGGATATATGACTTTCATATTAGTTTTGATTAGGCTAAGCCTGCTTGACTTTATGACTTGATAGGTCCGATAGGAAAGTCCCAGATGTGTGGTCACTTGGTGTCCATATGTTCTGGAATTTCATCATTAGCAGAACCCAGTAGCATGCCGGAGGCTGTTTTCCTAATAGTGTGTAACTCTCCTCTCCAGATGTCATGGCCTTACTCCAAAACTCCAGGAGCTTAGTTTTTGATTCTCTCACTGGAGCCTGCCATAAAATCCACACCACATCTTTTTTCTGCTACTGATGCTTCCAACATCACAGGATCCCCAGCTCTTTGCAGACAACTTTCTCACTACAGACTTCACTCAGTTAGTGGATCTTTGAGTGGTATCCATGTATGCACTAGATTTGTATTTTAAAATGTGGAATGTACTTCAAGAAACCATTCAGGCTATGTGCTGTTTTCTTTTTGACAGGTGAGATGAAGCCATATTGCATTTTTTCTTTCAAATATAATGCTGACCTGTGACCACCTAAACATTTCACTGACATAGAAGGCACTAAAATCTTCATGATATTTGTTCCTGTCATTTGGAACATGTCATCAAGGCCTTTAGTATGCTTATGTCTGTTTATTTGCATTGTTTGGTTCACATGATGCTGTCATCAACAAAATAGATCAATTAGGTGTTATTTGAAAATCCTATGAGGTGCAGATATCTGGATAGAATTATGACAAAGGAAAAGATAGTCAAAGTGTAGTTATAATTCTTATATGTGCAATCAAAATATTTCAACTAGTTTTTATTTTAATAGAAAGAATGAATTCACTTTATCAAGGGGTAAATGCCATGTATCTGAGGTCATGTTATTTTGTGGAAACAGTTAAAGCATGTCAGCTTTGCAACTAAGATCAAGACTTAACATCTACTCGACTGAGCTTGTGTAAGTAGCCATCTCATTCTCCTGAATCCTGGTTTCTGTAGGGTCTAGACTAGTGAGTTAATTGATTACCATGCACTCATTAGCTTTTTAAAGGTGGGCAAAGGTTTCTACTCATTAGAGTGATGTTTCTAAGTACAACCTTTTAAAGGATGATACTTAGATTCTATACTATAAAGAGCTGAACCTGAGGGATCTTTTATGTCATTAGCAATGCTACATTTTGGGTCAGTCTTGGTGCCAATTGTCACATTTTGTGATTTCTAGGAAGCATAGTTTAAAGTTTTAAAATTCTTACTGAGTCAGCCTGGTGGTGGTGGTGGTGCCCGCCTTTAATCCCAGTACTAGGGAGGCAGAGGCAGGTAGATCTCTGTGCGTTCAAGGCCAAGCCTGGTCTACAAGAGCTGGTTCCAGGTCAGGCTCTAAAACGGCGGTGAAACCCTGTCTCAAAAAAGAAAAAAAATTTACTTAGTCTAATTTTCCTTGTTTTGAAGCATTTGTGTGTGTGTGTGTTTGCAGTCATTTCTAGAAGGTATTGCCTTGTAAAAGATCATAAAGATTTACATCAATATTTTATTCCAATAATTTTATAAAGCCAACTCATAGATAACATGTGAACTTTAAAAAAGATTTACTTTTAATTAGATGTTTGTGTGTATGTGCACATGAGTGCAAGTGTCTGCAGAGGCCAGAAGAGGACATTGATGCCCTAGAGCTGGTTTTGTGCCACCAAATATGGGTGCTGGGAACTGAGCTCAGGTCCACTGTGAGACGGTAGTAATCTTAACTACTGAAATGTTTCTCCAGCCCAAAGAGGTTTTGTTGCTGTTATTGCTGTTGTTATTTGGGTTTTTTTGCATTTTTGAGACAAGATCTTACTATATGACACAGAATGGCCCCCAAGCTTGTAATTCTCCAGCTTTTGCCTTCAAAGTGCCGATGTTATAGGCATGTACCACCATACATCACTAAACACATAATGTATTTTACACTAATTTTCACAAATGATTTGAAGTATGAATACAATTTCATAGTTTTGTGTGTGTGGATATTCAGTATTCCCAGTATCATTTGATAAAAAGACTGTTCTACCCACTTAATAATTTTAATAGAATTCAAAAATCAAGAGCCTGTGATTTTTTTTTTGATGTAACACTGGAGATTAGGCCTAGGACCTTGCACCTGCTAGGTTTATGACCAAGCTGCACTATCAGCTCCTTGACAGATTGATATCCTGGAATCTCAATTCTATTCCATTGAACAAAATGGCCATCCTTATTGTTAGCATCTTATGTTTTTATTAACTATAGCTTATGAGTCATTTTTTTAAGTGAACCATAAGTTCTCAAACTTTGTTATTATTTTAAGTCTTTTGTTTTATGACTTCAGTTTACTCATTTGGTCTTAGCTATTCCAGATTACTTGAAGTTACTTAGGAATTTCAGGGTCAGATCTGTTTCTTTGAAGAAATCACCTGAGATTCCAGTGATTCTGTAGACCAGTCTTAGACTTGTAATCTTAACCGTTGCAAGTCTTCTGACTTCTGACATAGGATGCGCTTTTGTTTGTGTAGGTATGAAGCATATCCATTACTAACCAATCCCAAAGGCAGACTCCTACTGTGCATGGAATAGCAAAAGTCAGACTGATACTCCCTATTAGGAAGAAGGTTCTGACACCTTCCATCTTCTGCCCTCAAACTTTAGTGTTACTGAGGCCTGTATGTGAGAAGTCAGAACAGACAAACACTAAAGTGGTACGGTGAGCTTCCTATTTATAGATAGACAACATGGACCCAAAGGGTTAGAATTTAATGTGATATCGTGAGCCCCGCCCATGCCCAAATCAACAATTCTGTCCACCATGGATAGAATTTCTAGTGCATAATAAGTGCACTTAAATTGCCTTTTCTGCGCTATACACCCTATAGCACTGTGTGACTTTTTTAAAATACAATTTCTTTTACAGCTACTTAAGACAATAAAATGAAATAGTCACGAATACTTTTTACAAATAGTTATATGCCCTGTACTGTCTTTTCCTTTACCATGTGGTCATATTATGCAGTTTCTTTGCATGCTGTCTCAAAATTTTCTTAGAAGGTAAATATTTGATATAAAATAGTCATTATGTATCCCTCCATCCTGCTTTTCCTAGGGCTGCTTACTGCTTGTTTCTCTGTGTGGATGCTTGGGTGAACTCTGTTAGCGAATCTGTTTTCCCACACTATGAAGTCTCTTCAGTAATTAATGTATGTTGCATCTGATAGCAACACATTTTCTGTTTATATTTTATAATGCCTTTACATTTATTTATTTAATTTTAGATTATGATATAATTACATCATATGTGTATGTGTACATATATACATGTGTGTATGTTCATATGTATATATGTATGTGTAAAAACATTATATAGGTGTGTGTGTATTCATAAATATATAAATATAGCCTGCTTAGTCTGTGTATTTTATTTGCATGTGTATGTTTTCAGTTCTGGTGGTTTGGTATTAGGTAACTTCTGGTAACTTCTTCAGCTTACCTGTCCTGATGTAGAACCTATGTCAAGACTGATCTGGGTCCCGTTTCTCTGTTTATTATGTCTAAGGTAGCACCTCTACCCTATCAGTAGGACCTGAGTGGAAGAAAGGATTCTACAACTTCCTGTCTTCATTTTCTTGGTTTATGGTTTCTGCTGCCTAGAGTTTGAGGGACAGACAGATGAGAAGTTCTAGTGGTTTGTCCCTACTGAGGTCCCACTCTACTTTCACCAGGAGATGAGACCATACAGTCTTAGCATCTCTTGCCTTGAATAGTACTTGCAACTGACTGAGGTGAGGAAAGAGCGATGAAATAAATCATGATTCAAACACACAAGTTTTTCCTTTTCTCACATGACATTTGTTAGATCATCTGCACTACCTCTTTCCTTTTAGTGAAGGTATTTCCACTGAAACTCAGTTCTGGATGGTTGGTCTTATTTTTCCTATTGAGGTCATTGAGTAACTCAGACTGCTGTTACTAAACTATGCCTTCCCAATAACTTATTTCAAGTCTTCTCTCTGCTCTCTGCTACTGTCAGATGCGAATGTCCTTGAGGACAAACAAGTTGAAGACTAGATCCCAGCCTGTGATGTTATTGGGGTATGATGAAGCCTTAGGAGGTAGAGTTGGGGAGAATTTTAAGTCCTGGGGGGTCATACCTTGCAGACATCTTGTTTGTTCCACTTCCCTTTTTCTTTCATTCTTGACTATGAGATGAGTTGGTTTCCTTTGTTATACCCTTCCTTCATGATGTACTGGCCAATCCCAGCCCCCAACAACAACGTCAACCAACTATGTACTAGAACCTCCAAAACCATAATTCTAAGTAGAGCTTTTCTCTGTTTATTATTTCAGATGTTCTGTTACAGTAACGGAAAACTAATATTTATGTTTTCCTTGTTTCTTGAGTTCAAATATATAGTTTGCAATTTCTTAGAGGCTGGAGAAAATATTTAGCATTAAAGTAAAAGGAATTAACGTTTTTGTTGTTGGTTAAGTATCTGAATGTGAGCTAATAATGTTAGCAAATGATTATGATCATGATCAAGGTAAGAGAATCAGAAGTTCAAGGTCATCTTTTGATATTGAGTGAGGTTGAGGCCAAGCCAGTTTACATGAGATTCTATCTCAGAAAAGAAAAAATGTTGAAGGTTCCTGTAATAGTGGCTATGTTTTGAGATTAAAAGCTGGGTATTTTGGGTCATTTCATGTAAGACTCAGTCACATGTCTCAAGAAACTCTACACTATTGAACTTATTTATAATAACTGGAGTGAAAATACCAATTTCCAATATAATTTTGTTATTTAATAAATTATACATTCACTTTTTATGTTTTATCCAAACCCAAAGTTATGAGAAGCAAGAATAAAATATTCCTTTTTTTCTAAAATATGATTGAGCACACATATACATAAAAAAGGCCATGGTTTATGAAAATGGAAAATTTAGTCAATTTCCTTCTGGTGGATCTCAACAAACCACTTTCTTCCCATCAATGCATAGGCACAGGGGTTCATTTAAAATGTATTTGAATGCACTTTTGCTATAACTCACTGAGAAGGCAAAATTTAAACCATATGTTAATGAATAGGAATGAAGATCACAGGGAGGTCACTGCTCACAAATGGAAATTTGTGGCCATATTTACTTCTCTTCATTTGTTTGCGAAGCAGGTCATAGGACTCCAAATTTGTCCTAATTGCTTCATACATTTTGCTAGAAAAGATGACTCAAGGGGAAAATAATGCTACACTGCATCATGACAATAGGCTATGATTTTTGTTTTGAGTTTTTTATGTCTTGTGGGGAGACCTGAATAATTACTCCTCATTAGAGTTAGAATTACATAATATAATTATAAATTTAGATGGCTCAGTTACTGACCATGCGACTTAGAATTATCTATATTATTTGAACCTCAGTTTTCTCATCTATGACATCAATCTACATGGTAAGTTTAATGTGTGAAAATACGTGAAGCATCTCACAGTTTTTGTTACTTAATAAGAACTAAATAATTTAATATATCCTCTCTTTCCATTTAACTAAACCAAAAAGCTATTTGTGAAGTAAATCTTGTTTGCTTGAAATAATTGTATAGCATTTTTTCCACATCAAAATTTTTATGGTTTACACCTGCATTCTAGCTACTTGGAAGGTTAAATAAAGATAATTTAAGCTCACCAAGTAACTACCAGCCTGTGAAACGTAGTGAGACACCATCTGAAAAACTAAAAATGTAAACAAACAATAGCTTTCATAGCTTAGTAGTTAAATCTCAGTTTCAACAAATATAATTATCTATACATAGTTCTGATTTAGCATTAGCATAGGGTATTGTCTTCTTCTAGACAGGGTAGATAAAATATCACCAAATGTGTGTCAAGATGAAGAATCCCCATTCATTTGCATTTGTTGCATAAATACTAATTGAATACTTCATGTGTGGTATGTAAATACACAGTTGTGGAAAAACTAAGTATGGCCTGTCTTAGGTACTTTCTTATGGCTGTGATAGAACACCATACCCAAGACAACTTGTAAACAAAATTGTTTAATTTGGCTTATAGTTCCAGATTGTTCACCTTTGATGGTGGAGCAAATATATGAAGGCAAGAACAGCTGAGAGCTTCCATCTCTGTCTGCAAGCAGAAAGCTGACAGAGCCAACTCTAAAAGACACAAGTCTTTTGAAATCTCAAATCCCACCCCCAGTGACATACTTCTACCAGCAAGGCCACACCTCCTAAAATTCCCCAAAGAGTCACTGACTGGGTACTAAGTATTCAAATGCGTGAGAGATGCTAAACAAATAAATATTCATCTAAATATTATTATATTTCTGAGGAAAGCTATGAAATCAGACATATGATGGTCTGAGTGCATATAGTAGAAGGTTCTGACCTTGTTAGAAGGACGTGACAAGTTAGAAGTTAGCTGATGACCTGACAGTGATGCTGGAATATAGAAAGAAAAGACAAGATGATGAGGTTTCAGAAGTCACTGTCCTTATGGGCCATGTTAAGAATATGTATGCTTATTGTGAAAGCATCAAGAAGCCATTGTACAAACATGGGAGAATCCTGCAAGGAGTGGATACCATCAAATTAAGATTTGTTTTTTAAAAAAACAGATCACTCTGGAAGAATTTTTTTAAAAAATCCATAAGATGTTAATTTTGGCAGAATGAAGTAGAAGTATCAGGGAGAGTGAATCAGGTCAGTGATAATGGAGATGGAAAGAAATAGGTGGAGATAGTTGGGGGTTAAGTCTGGAGGAACTTTGTAATCTGTGGAATGAGAGAAAATAAGAAATTAAAGATCCTTTTAGTGTTTTTTAAAAAAAGTATCATTCATTACACTAGCTATTCTTCAAGTGGGTCTGTCTTATTGTTTCACAATTATATACTGAGAAATTTATGTATTAAATTTATATCATTATACATTTAATTTAATTTAATACATTATATTATGTATTAAATTTATATAAATGTTAAATCATGGGATTGTTGTGTTAATGATACCTTAGAAATTTCTTTTTCATTATTTAATTATTTGTGTGTGTTGTGGCGGTCCATGTGTGGAGTCCAGATTATAACTTCCTTCCACACAGCAAGTGCTTTTATCCACATACCCATCCTGTGGGCCCTGAAACTTATCTTTAGATGATTGATTAGCATACTTTTCATCCCAAATTATGGGATGTACTTTCATAGATGTGCACAGTATATTATAATTACATCCTCCAGTCAAAACCACTGCCTTCCTCCGGGCCTTCTCCTTAACATAGTCCCCTTTCTATTTCAATGTCCATATATTCCACTGAATCCAATTAGTGCTGCCCACATGTTAATAGCTGTGATGTACCACTGGTACATGATGATTCTGACAGTGGTCACCCTCTGAGAGAAGTGACTCCTCTTTTTGTAACATCCATCAACTGGCAGCAGCTCCTCAGCTGGGGATGGGGTCCCCAAATGCACCTTCCTCTGCCATGCTTGGGTTTTTAATTGGCTTAACTTTGTTCAAGTCTTGTGAAGATAACCATCATTTCTGAGTTTATGCGCACAACAGTCATGTGACACATGTCCAGAAAACAGCATTTCCTAGCATCCCTCCCCACCTTCCTGCTCTTGCATTCTTTCCAGACCCTCTTGAGTGATGTTTCCTGAGCCTTGGTGGGAGGGACAAATCAATGTCCCATCCTTGGCTAAGAACACACAGTCTCTTACTCTCAGCGTGCTGAACAGTTATGGCTTTCTGCAAAATCACTATTTCAATAAGAAGCTTGCTGCCTAAGATTGAGAACAGCAAAATGCTGTGGATAAAACCATAGATATAGATATTTGGAAGGTAGTTTGACAACATGATCATTTAGCAAAGGTTCCCTTACTTGGGGCTATGACTTCTAGTATCATAAAATTTGACCACATTGGTGGTACCAGGAATGAATGACTTCTTTGTGGTACAGGTCTCAAATACAATGAAGAGAGTGGTTGTTAACTCTATAAATAGTCTTGTCACTCTTACACCAATGAGCATAATTTGCCTGCCAGTTCAGTACTGTAGCATACAGAGTTCATCTCTAGAAAAGATCAATAGTATCTTATCTCTTAGAACAGCCTTCATAATAACTTCAGCAACAGGAAAGTTAGCCAATAGGAAGAGAGTTTCCTTGTCAGTCCAGGTTCATTTCTCTGCATCCTGCATTCTACGTGAATAGAGCAAATACTGTCTTCAGCATTTGGATCTTACCATCCAGTTATTGTGGGCAACCAAGAGCAGTGGTAGCAGCCTGTGTTGATTTGGGTGCCTCTAATCAATAAGTCCTAGGGCGGTAACTACTGAGATTCTTATTTATTAAGCCATGTCCTTTGGGATCAACATTGTATACCCATATGAGGGTTCCTCTTTCGAGCCTCCTCTTTTTGTTATAAATTTAATTTGTACTTGCTTACAAACTAATGCTTCATGATTCTTAGTTTTAGTGAGCCCACTCCCCTATATGTCCTTTCCTTCATCCATCTTTTGCTTTCTCTACTAAACCTTTAGCTTCTTATATTCTTCCTGCCCCACTCTTCCATCACATGTGTTCTCCTATCCATTGTTAGTATTTTTTAAAATTTGGGATGTTAAATCATACACTCCCAAGTGGCTTCTTCATGCAAACTTAATTTTGGCTAAGTCTCCCCCTTTGCCTCATTCCCTTCTCTGCATGATTCCACTACCTGCTTGGACCTTTCTGCCTCCAGTATTTCTCCTCTATTTTCATTTCACCTGTATTTTATTGTCCCATCTCCTTAGATATACCAGCCACTGCCCATTTCTGATGGCCTTGCTTCTATATGACCTCTAGGCTAGACATGTAAAAACAAAAGATCTGAAGCCATCAAAAAATGTATTAGACAAAGCAAATGTCATTTCTCTATCTCAGCCTAAGTTACCTCACTCAATATAATTTTTCCAGTTTCACCCATTTACCTGAAAATTTTGTAGTTTCAGTTTTTACAGCTGAGTAATATACCATTATATATTCATACTACTTTTTAATATCCATTTGTCAGTTTATGGACATCTTGATCATTCTAAACTATTGAGAATAGAGTATCAGTGTACACAAATTCACAAGTATCTCTGTAGAAATATATCATTTTGGTATATGACCAGGTGTGTTATAGCTGAATCATATGGTAATTCTATCTTTTGTTTTATTTTTTCACACTAATTTTTATTAAACAAGTAAGGCCAGTAATGGAACAGTTTTATTTTTAATTTTTTGATGACAACTTCTGTTTTCTGAAGATGTTTCACTAGTTTATACTCCTACCAACAATAAGTAAGGGTTCCTTTTTCCCCACATCACTCCAGAATTTGCTGCCATTCATATTCTTGATGGTTTTGTTAGGTAGTGCTTGACTCTTGGGGAAAGCATTATAATCCAGTGTGAATTAAACTCGTGTGTGTGTGTGCGCGCGCGTGCTATCTAGCCTCTCAGAACATCTGCTTTCTCAGTTGGATGGGAATGATAGACATGACTCACATAATTGTTTTGACTTTTTATTTTGACACATGTAAAACACTTGTCACAATAATTTGCACAGTAGGGTTTTGTTAGTGGCAGTTACCATTTGTAGGTGTTTTCCTGTCTCAGCAGCCTGCTTCCAAATTACCACACAAAGACTTAATTACATACACTAGGCCAATAGCTCAGACTTGTTACTAGCTAGCTCTTACAATTTAAATTAACCCACATTTCTTATTTATGCTTTGCCACATGGCTCATGGTTTGTTATTTCATTTTCTACATGTCTTGCTTCCTCTGCATCTGCTGGCATCTCCTTTGACTTGACTATTCTTCTTCCCAGAACTCCCCTAGTTTGGTTGTCTTGCCTATATTTTCTGCTTGGCTACCAGCCAATCAGCTTTTTATTAAACCAGTCCTAGTGACAGATCTTCATAGTGTACAAAAGGATTATTTCATAGCAACCATTATCACCAGTTCTTGTTATATTGTAGAGATGTTATTGTTCTATTGTTATAGTTATAGAGACTATTGCTTACATAGGAGATAATCCACCTTTTCTATATGGAAAACTTAATTCATATTCTCTTACATGAAGGACAAACACCTTAAATTTGCCATTCTAAGAAATATTGCTTACCTTTTCAGCACTTTACTTAGTAACACAGGCAATAGGGTTTTCCTACATAGAGAATGTTAGTCATGAGTCCTCTAAACTCCTATAGACAGTGTTGTGATTTGAATGTGAAATATTCCCAAAGAGCTCATATGCCTGAAAATTCTGTTCCCAGTTGGTATCAGGAAGGTTGTAGAACCTGTAAGAGGTGAAGCCTACATGAAAAACATGTCATTAAATGTGGGTCTTGAGGTTTTATAGCCAAAACCCACTTCTTGTTTATTCTCTGATTCCTGATTGAATGTGACGGCCACTTCAGGCTCCTGCCATCATATCTCTGCCATGATTGACTATGCCTGCAAACTGTGAGTCAGATAAATGTTCCCTTCCTTAAGTTGTTTTTGTCAGATATTCTGTCCTTGTTTTATCTTCAAGTTGTCTTAAATCTATGAGGAAAACTTGTAAATTGGTTCTGCCCAGTACCTAGGTATTTTTTGGGGCCTTGATTGAATGATCATTAGTAGCAAGTCAAGCTACAAAAACAGAAGTTTTATTTGGGAGAGCAAGAAGGCAAAATCAATCATTTGTTCAATCAATCATTCAGTCAATCAATCAATCAGTCAGTCAGTAGTCTTCAAGTCAACATGTATCCCTCATGCTATGTATCCCACAGGAAACAACAATTTCCTGAATTTTCATTTTCCATTTATAATGACTTCATGGATCTAATGTCAGTTAGTATCAAAATGGACATCTGTGGTGATTTGAAAGAAAATGGCCCCCAAAGGGAGTGGCACTATTAGGAGGTGTGGCTTACTTGGAGCAAGTGTGTCACTGTGGAGGTGGGATTTCAGTCTCATATATGCTTAAAGCCACACCCAGTGAGTGAGACCCCCTTCCTGTTGCCAACAAGTCGATTTATAGAATACTCAGCTAATTCCTCAGCACCATGTCTGCCTGCATGCCACCATCTCATGTCATGATAATAATGAACTAAACATCTGAAAATGCAATCCATCCCAATTAAATGTTTTCCTCTATAAAAATTATTGTAGTCATAGTGCTTCTTCACAGTAATAGAAACCCTAACTTGTAGGAGGAGGGCCTGCTTGTTTGAACTGGCCATCCAGAACCAAAATAACCACACAGAAACTATATTACTTAAAGCACTGCTTAGCCCATTAGCTCTAGCTTCTTATTGGCTAACTCTTACATCTTAATTTAACCCATTTCTATTAATCTGTATATAGTCACATGGCAGTGGCTTACCAGCAAAGTTTTGGTGTGTCTGACTCTGGTGGCTTCATGGCATCTCTCTCTGACTCTGCCTTTCTTTCTCCCAGCATTCAGTTTAGTCCTCCCTGCCTATCTCTGCTCCGCCCTGCCCTGCTCTGCTATAGGCTCAAAGCAGTTCTTTATTCATNTTATTGGCTAACTCTTACATCTTAATTTAACCCATTTCTATTAATCTGTATATAGTCACATGGCAGTGGCTTACCAGCAAAGTTTTGGTGTGTCTGACTCTGGTGGCTTCATGGCATCTCTCTCTGACTCTGCCTTTCTTTCTCCCAGCATTCAGTTTAGTCCTCCCTGCCTATCTCTGCTCCGCCCTGCCCTGCTCTGCTATAGGCTCAAAGCAGTTCTTTATTCATAACCAATAAAAGCAACACATATACAGAAGGACCTCCTACACCACTAACTGAGAAGCATCTCTATGAGGAAGTCTGTCGGAGTCAATGAATATTTTATCTTTGATCTTTGAAACATGATTAGAGATGAAGCACAGGTTTTTACTTCAGAAGTCTTTCTTTAACTTTTATATATGAGTTTCTATGAGATGGATCCTTGCATATTTTATATATATATATCTTTTGCTGGACAGTTCCAGGGATCTGTGCCATTCTTCTGGGCATATTGTCAGTTTGTCTTCCTTTGGAGTTCCAGCACAGAATCTGCATGTGGTGTGCAGTACCTAGACACTGTATACTGACTCACAAAAATAAATAAATAATATTAGCTAATTAATTTTTTCTTGTTCCTCCTCACAGGACCAGAAAATAAAAACAAAAAAACCACACACCATATTGGTTAGGAAACCTTAATGATAATGTACATCTATTTGTAAATGAATAGTATTTACATATGCTTCCATTCAAAGTAAATGGCATTAGTTCTCTCAGGTGCAGAAAGAACACAAGAGTCATGAAGCCTTTCACACTATCTTTCATTCTAATGGAAGTTTCCTATGAGGCAATACATAGCATGTTCCTATTACATGTCTTGCAAAAGTGGAGAATTGTGAACTGCACTGAAGTAAGAACAAAAATTTGGTTAAGTGAATTATATAATTAAGTTCTGCATCCTAACACTCCATGAATTTATAGGGGCTATTGTGTAATTAGTTTACAAAGGAAAGAGCATTGGAGTTATTTATGACAGATGTTCACCTAACTTAAAACAGGAAGAGTATATTTACTCTATGTAGTTATTACAATGTAATTAAAACCATAAAACCACCTTATCTGAATTTCAAAGCTGGGTATGCTTTTTTCTTTCCTTAGCCTTATTGAGTGCAGTTCCCCTCACTAATTATGTAAGGATCATAGAAGAGGGCCACAGGTGGAACACTGTGGGTGCCATATATTTCAGTAAGGTTTTGTTTATTTATTTATTTTGCCCAGGTGTTAAATAGAGGGATGCAAGCAACTCTCTGAACAATGATTGGACACACACACAAAATTCCCAAGGTACAGGAGGTGATGAAACTCACTTGCATGACTAAGTTCTGGGAGTTGTTGGAAGAAAAAAGAGGTTATTTAGTCAGCAGGTGCTTCAGAATGTTCTGAGACCTGGTGCACACTAGCGTCTTATAGACATGATAAAACAGGACTGGGCTTGTACATTAATCTTCAGTTTTCTTTGGTCTATAACTTGGCGTACCGAAGTTATAGTGTGTCATCTACTGTATGTCATTCCCAGCTGGGGTGGCTTTAGGTTGCTTATTTTCAGCAGCAAATCTGCTGTAAGAGAAAGTGCTTGCAGGAAATAATCGTTGGATTTTCAGAAAACATGAAGCATCTCTTTATTCAAGGCATGGGGAAATACGCCCAGATGTCAAATGTCAGCTCCAATCAATTCAGCTCATTCCACTCATAATCATTTGCTTGTTATGGGAGATTTCCGACTTCTCCTAACAGCTCACTTGGATCAGGGAAACATTGTTCGGGGATTTGACAACATGTGCAAACTCTTTTTGCATTAATTTTCAAAGCCTTTTGTGACTGGTGTCAATTTGGCAACAGTGTTCTTTCATATCTCCAGGCTCAAGGTCTAGAGTTTGGGGTTGTTAATGGCAAGAATTTCCTCTCCTTGTCAATTCCCCTTCACCTTCCAGAGGGATAGGGGTTGCTCTGAGCATCAGGCGCATTAGAGTCAAAATAGGGAGAGGGATTTGAGTCGGGGGTCATGAAGGTGACTTTTTGACTCTGAAAAGATCTTTTAACAGCAACACAATTTGAGAGTAAGACTCCAGCTTAGACTTGGCTTCATCCAAGGCCTCCGAAGGCTTTTGGAAAGAACAGAAACTTTTTACGTGTGAGTGGGACACAATTAAAGAACACATCGGGCGAACATATCACACAGCTGTGTTATATAAGAAAAGTGAATGAGTGAAAGTGAAGACAGAATGTTAGCTAATACTTTAAAAATCTTTAAATACAATAATTCGTGTATAAAAGTTGAATAAACAAAAACAAAAATTTATTTCACAAATTAATTTCACCCTGAAGAACTCAAGAAGCATTCTCATTCCAACAGTACTGAATGAACACTGTATAAAGACAGGTAAAGGTGCTTTGCTCTTTTCCTTCCAAAGTTTTCGGTTGTAGCTCGTGGCCTTTTCACAGCTTTGTGACATGACCTGAATCTTCAAGAAGTCTCATTTTTGGATGTGGTAACATTAGAACTTTGTATAGCAAAGAGAGAGGCCAGAAGGATAGTACTTTAGGCAGTCCATATTCATTTTATGTGGTAAACTGTGAGTGACCTTTTCTAAATTCTCTATTTTGCCCTCCCCCAAAGTAATGATATGATTTACAAGTGTTGGTTGGACATGGTGGCACATACCCTTAATTCTAGCACACAGGAGGCAGAAGCAGGCAGATCTCTGTCAGTTCATGTCCAGCCTGGCCTATAAAGCAAGTTCCAGGACAGCTAGGGATACACAGAGAAATCCTGTTTTGAAAAAACAAAACAAAACAAAAAACCCAAAACCAAAAAACACAAAACCTGTTTAGTATATAATGTACCGAACTAATATCCAGATGCATTTGCCTGTGCAGTCTAGGATGGAATTTTGGGTTCTAACATTCACCTCCATTTGTTATGAATACATTTAATATATTTTCTTGTTTTTCATGTTAATGATTATTGCCTCCAGTTTTATATCTATGAGAAATTACATCATCGGCTTTTCTTATCAAAGACAAAGTGATCACTGTCAGTGACAGTCAGTCTTATTTGTAGTGTTATTAAATATCCTCTTCCATTCTCCAACACTGGTTCTTCTTATACCCTCCGCCTAAGTGCTTTAGCTGTGCATATGAGAATTTGATCAGGGGGGCTTCCATTAATGTAAAAACATTCTCCTGTTTAGAAAGTAGATTAAAAGCATTTGATTAGTTGTGGTGGTCATTGAAGTACTATTCTGTTATGTTTTTTATATAAAGCAAACTGTTCTCAATGGGTTTTTGCCAAAATGTTTGTCTATAATCATGTAGATTTTATTGCAATGTCCTAATAGTTTTTCATTTTCTTTGACAAAGATGCAAGGCCAAACATGGCTCTATAAAATTAGATTTTATTATCGTCATATTTGTTGACTCAAAATTCCATTCCTTAATATTGCTCAAAAAATAATTAGGTTTTGAGGTTAAAATTCCTTTCTTTAATAGAATAGTTTATAGGACTTCTATTTTTCCAAATAAAAGATATAGCAATGGTGGTGATCCTCACTATAAACACCCAAATTAATTATAGATTTCTGTAATTACCTTTAACAACCTTAATGGCAAACCTGCAGTCAGTTGGAAATCTGGCTTAAAAAGTATTTGCTATATACAATACTTGGGTAAGATCTTCATCTTTATATATCTTAGAGGTATAAGACCTGGTTGGTAACACCAACAATGAAAAGGAAAATGTAGAACAGGGCAGAAAACAAAAGGATAGTAGAAATGGATAGTTTCAGAAATAAGCAGATGGACATGGTACCACCACCCACCAGAAACCTCTTCACAACTGATAGCATTTGGAAGAGCGACACTCCCTTTTCTTCTACAGGGTAACATTGGATATCTCATCCATACTTCAAGTCAGGTCCCATGCTCAGAAGTAGTTGGCCATCACAGACCAGGCTTTAGGGGTTTTATGTGTCCTGTTGTCTTTTAGAGAGAAAAGGAACACAGAGTTGGGTAGGTATGTTGGTAGAGGAGTAGCTAGGAGAAGTTGAGTGAGCAGAAATAACACAATCAAAATGTACCATTCCTAAAACAAAAATATTTTAAAAAGAAATCAGAACATAGGAGAAAATATTTCTTACTGGTTTTATTTCTTCATTTTCTGTCATTTTGTTTTGAGTAGGTGATTTTACCTAAAAACAAAATGAAATTATACATCTATAGTGACTATGCATAAGGCAGATTTAGGTGAGTGTAACCTTTCTTTCATTTTTGAGGTGGGTGCATATATAAAGATGGTGTACTCAGGGCTAGAGAGATGTCTCAGTGGTTAAGGGAACTCGCTGTTCTTCCAAAGGTCCTGCATTTGGCTCTCAGTACCCACGCAAGGCAGCTCACAGCCATCTGTAACTCCAGCTCCAAGAAACATGAAGCCTTTGTGAACAGCAACACACGTTACATTCACTCACACATGAGTAAAAATAATAAACCTTAAAAATAGTATACATAAAAACTACATAATTTAACTTTTAACATTTTAATATAAAAATGAAGAATAATAACATGTGCATCAAGAGATCAGAAAGAAATCTGAGTGCTCCCAGGAGTAGTGAGTTCCAAGAAAAGAGACATTTGCTATAATGCAGTGTTGTGGATCCAAAAAAATGTGAATGAAGCAGGGGAAATGCTAGAATGAAGTTTCCATTGCCAGGTAAAGACTTTCATCTCAAACCACAGTGAGCAGAATTCACAGTCAAGGAAATGCTTCAGTTGTTTTTGTAAATCAAGAGTCACGGAGGGTTGCCTCCTGGACTGAACTGTCTGATAAAGTCTGGGCAGCTGCTGCCTTTCAGAGGTCAGCAAGCTACTACAGTGGGATTCTATTACCTACAGCCGGAGTGCCAAGTAACACACCTTACCAGTAATAAGATAAATAAAACCACTAAAATGAATTTAGATAAAAAATATAAAAAAATTTAATATGGCGTTCTCTAAGTGACTATTTGGATAATTTCTTTTAGTAATAATCGCGTTTAGAAGACAATGGGACATGGATTCTATTGCTACCACCACAAACAAAGAAAATTCTAAGAAAGGCATTTGGTTTTATTTTCCTACATTTTTCCCAGTGGGTATTCTCATACATTCATGGGCTGCACAATGATATTTCAGAAAATTCTAGACTGCATATATGATGGTGGTCTCATAAGATTATAATGTACCCAAAGTATTCCCATTATCTGACAATGGCACATCCACCATAATTTTGTAGCACAGCATTGTGGTTGTGCAGTGTAAATACACCCACAATACCAACAATTGTCTAAAAGTGCTGCACATGCAATTGTGTATTCTTCACAAATGTCCATAGTGATAATAAATGACCATGCTGTTGGTTTATAAGCTTACACAGGATAGTTTGCCTTTCTCTTTTAGAGAATTCACTTTGTTTTAAAAAAATACTATGAAATGATGCTCACCACTAGGCCAGTACACAGTCTCACACATCTCTAGTTATTATGGCTCTTATTTACATTAAGATGCCATGTTGAGGGATTGACCTACGGCATCCACCTTTGTGTTTGTGCACTTCTGGTGTTAGCATGGTGGTGAAATCATCCGATGATGGTGACCATCTCAGAGGATGGTCTTATGGTTAAGGGTTAAACAACTTTAATTCGGAATTAATTTGATTTTAGATGTGAAAGTCCCTGAGCTCCAATTCTTAGTTACTTAGAAACTGTACTGAGACGATGAGGCTGATCTAATGGGAGCTCACCAAGGCCAGCTGGACTGG
>LOJH01014101.1:2871-15902 GCA_001685095.1 Ellobius talpinus | reverse complement strand
GTGTGTGTGTGTGTGTGTGTGTGTGTGTGTGTGTGTGTGTGTGTGTGTAGGACTCAGCCTTGAGGTGAGAGCCCAGTATAATGGGTAAATTCATGATAAAAATCTCTAAAATTCCTTCTGCACTCCCTTGTTACAGCTTCCTTAGATTTCTGCACAAACACACCCACTCGACATTGACGTTCTTCCCTTTTCATGGAATAACTTGAGTAATACACAGGTGTGTGTACACGCATATCCAGTGAAGCATAATAAAGTATCCACAAATGTGTGTGTGTGTGTATATGAGTACAGGCACAAGGTATGAAGATATTAATTGCTTTAGGCTAGCATCTACAAAAGCTCTCTTAAAGCCTCAAAAATATATTAGACTTTATCACTATTATACTCTAAGATAAAAGATAACTATCACTAATTAGATATTAAAGATAAGACCAAAGGAAATGGAAAAGGAAAAATATTAAATATAATTTCAGTTATATATTTTGCTTTAGAAACCAAACACCTCAAAAGGTATGTAGTCATCTTAAAGTAGTGAATCTACGAATGGCAGATTTCCTCCTGGGTATTATTACCAAAAGATATGATAAATCAAAGACACAGATAATGGGATGTTACAGACATTCTGCAAATACAGTGATCTTGTAATTTCCATAGGAGATGACTGTCCACAATGCAGCAGAGTAAGCTGGCCAAAATATACAATGATTCTCTGCCTTGTAGAGGAAAATCAAACCAAATGCATACCACACTTCAACAATTGACTCAAACATGGTTGTGTTCAAAGCAGCAATCAAAACTGGGACAATAATTATGGCTATGGTAATTATCTTAATTCTATACAAATTAGCATTTAACTTGGCTAATATAAGAAAAAAATGATTCTATCTATATTTTTTCTTCAAAGGAACTTTATATTAAAACAAAAAGTAGTATGAACCGTGGCAGAAAAAAATATGTCTCTAACAAAACTGAGAATTCTCGATTCATAGAAAGGCTTTAATTGTGTCCTTACCTATACATGCACACTCATATGTACAGAATAATATATATGAGACATGAGAAGGTGGTGAGTTTGCTGGCAAGGAACATTTGGGGTCTGTTTACAAAGCCATTCAATGCCTCTCCTGGAACAAGGTCCACAGCTAAACACATGATCCAAAGAGCAAAAAAATCCCCTGTTCCTTACATTAGCTGTAGCCAGGAGATCACAGCAGAAACTAAAGATCTGCTCATTTTTACTTAAACAAAAAGAAATAAATAAACATATAAAAATTTGGAGCCAGATGTGGTGGTGCAAGCCCTTTGAGGCCACCTCAGTCTACATACAGAGTTGCAGGCCAGGGATACACAGTGAGATCTTGTCTTTAAAGAGCATACATGAACAAAACAAAAAGAGTACTTTCAGCAGGCAGGAAAAAGCTAAAACATTACCTACAGTTCACTGCTGTAGAGCAGTCCTCGTTCAGGGACTTGTTTACCCATACATCCCTCATTCCCACCTTCTTCCACTCTCCGTCTCGGTTGATTTTTCCCAGGGTCATTGTCACATCCCACTAGACAAGGGGTTGGTTCTGCTTCTTGGCAGAGAATAAACATAAGCAGCTCCCCTGAAGAGTAATTAAGAATCAGAACAGTCTGACTGGCTGCAGTGCACTTTTCCTTTGAGTACCAGAAGGCAATTCTTCTAGGATCTAGCTGTTCATCAAACACTTCCAAAGGTACTTGATAGTTCCATAACCCACTGGTTAAAAAACAAGCATATATTCTCAAGTTGTTATAAGCTTAAATTCAGTACTGTCCAGTGGTCTGAAAATGTTCCGTATGTATACTGAGAAATAATTGGCAGGTTTTCATTGCACTGTTTCTTCTAATTCTAAACATCTTTAGACAAAAGCACACTATTATTTTCTGTAACTATGCTGCACCATCACAAGACTCACGCTGTAACATCTTCGAACTGGGCTGGGAGGCCTGGAATCCCAGCATCTGGGAAGCTGAGGCAGGAAGACTATGCAAGTTTGTAGGCTATATAATGGGACTCATCTCAAAAGAGAAACTGGGTTACGTCTTAGAGTCAATGAAATACAAGACCTTAAGTGCACTCAAATTCAACAGTAGCCTTTCTAGAGGACTGATACATCATCTAGAGAGAAAGTGATCACATTCATTTACTTGCCAAAATATGCCCTTGAGGTCTTAAGGAGTCAAATCCTAAGCCATAAGAAACTCGACTACAAAGAATACTGAGAGGAAATCGTGGTCTCTTTTCCAAAGTACTGTTTTAGGATGATGTAATGTAATAGATACTCTGAACATTATCTCTATTGTTTTTATGATTTTAAAATAGATGACTATTGCATATCTAATAAAGACATTCTCCACCACTTATTGTCATTTACCGACTTATGATGAAGGCCTAGCCTTGGAGGAAAAAGCATCAGAAATAGAGATTTGCCAATGGACTTTGAGCCAATTACAACTAGAACCTAAGGACTAATACTGAGTATGCAATATTCTACATTGTCTTTAGACTACAGATATAATAAAGCAAGTTTTGGATTTCAACTTCCCTTTGATCATTGGTTTAAAGTACGGTTCAGGGTTAGAGAGATGGCTCAGCAGTTAAGAGCATTGGCTACTCTTCCAGAGGACCCTGATTCTATACCCAGCCCCCATGGAGGTGCACAACCATTTAGAACTCCAGTTTCAGGGGGATCCAATGTCCTTTTCTGGCCTCCATGGTGACCAGGTACACATGTGGTACACAGACTATATACACATAAAATAAAAAACAAATGTTTTATAAAAAAATAAGTTTGGTAGTCTTATTTCAACAGTTATTAGATACACACATACCACCACCAAAGTAAACACCATATTTAAGTAGAAGATACAGCAGTAAACAGGCAGTAAAAAGACTAGTTGAACTGACAAAGCTACCCAGAGAAAGTTTATACAACACACCATGTGTCTAGTTGAGAGTCCAAATTATTGTGTCCTTCATACTCTACTTTAGGGGAGCCAAGATGATCGCAGATAGGAGGATCTGAAGGGTAGAATGGGGGCTTCTTGGAGCAAAAGGGAAGAGGGCTCTCTTCTGGATTCCTCCAATGATGAGGCAGCTGCTGACCCCCACTTAGTGAGTTAATGCAGCTGGTGCCAATTAGCATTTTGGCCTCTGACCAACAGGAGCAATTCTCAGAGAAAAGGTCTTTGTCTGGAGCTGGGCTCTGACAGTGGATGAGCTTTCAGTTGGCTCCCTGGCTATCAGAGGATTGGGGGCTGGGAGGAACCAACATCTGCACAACATTAATTTGCACAAGCAGCTATGGGTTGAAAATGAGTCAAATGAGAAGCACTGTCCACTTCACCATCTAAGCACACAGGGGTGAAAATTATTACTTTGGCTCTTTGTCTTTTAATGGCCCCTTAGGTGGTATTCTGAAGATTGTTTTGCAGTGCCTTGAGTATGTTAGGTAAGCGCTATACCACTGAGCTAACATCTCCAGCCTTTTTGTGTTCCCTTACAATGTTGCTTTAACCCCTTATTGTCTAAGTGCTGTCTCATTCCACTGATGGCAGGACTGATCAGAGACAGGCAGACCTCCTGGATGCTAACTAGAAACAAGAGGACTGAGAAATGTTCTGAGTTTACCATCTTTCCACCTGGCTTCTTTACAAATTTAAACATTAGTTATTGACAGTTGAACAAATAGAGGGGCAACTTTGCAAAACTGGAGAAAAACACTGGTAAAGTGAGACAGTCTCTGGAGGATTTCTGCACTAAGATGTAAGCATGTTCCTGAAAGAAATGAATGGTTTATAGTCAACTGCTACTCCACTCTTCCTTATGGCTGCAAACTGAAAGAAATTAAGATATTTCAACTTACAGAGTTCTGGTAGATCTGAGTGTATTACTCAGTTCAAGTCAAGTTAAAGGGAGCACAGACTCAATTAAGTTTAATTTGATTCAAACATCAAAAGTTACACATCTTAAATTCACATTCAACAATATGTAAATGAAGAAAATTTTACAGATTCTAGAAGAGGATAAATTTTAGAACAAAATTAAGATTATGGAATCAGGTCACAAGACTGACAGTCTTCAAAACTAACATCCTCATCCAAATCACTGAATACTACAGTAAAAACTCATGAAAATTAATATAACCAAAGTGAAAATCGCATATGCACAGAAGCTTGCTCAAGATATAGAAGAAAAACACTCTTTTGAACACATTCTGTATTAAGTCACACTCTTTTTATGTAACTGAATCAGGGTGTTTCTTCTGGTAATGGCCTTGGCCTTGAAGCTCTTCTTTGCCTAGTGATACATCTAGTCAGAACAGCCCTGAGTCTTCTACATCCTTTCTCTAACTAAGTTGCCCTTTGCTGAGTACTTCAATGAGACCTTATTAGTCACCTGGTTATCTAGCAGTGTGATTAAAAACAAAACAAGTAACAGCATGAAAGAATGAGAAAGACCTGAGATTGCAACTAAAACAACAACACAGTGAGCAGAACCCTTTCCTTCTACACCAGCACTCATCTGTGAGCAGCCTTGGGGGACTGGTGCCCCCATGAACATGATGAAAAAAACACAGAAGCCCAAAGCACACCTCCAAAAGGCACAGCACATGGTGATTTTCATCAAGTCCCAATAAAGCACTGTTTTTCTAGGTCCAAAGTTTCATGTCAACACCCAGACACCAAAGTCAGTCCCAAACTATAAAGCAAAATACCATTGGTATAAGTGTTTCTAATGATACAACCTCAAATAATACAAATTTATTTCCAAAACCAAATTGTAATTACACTTCAGTGTTTTAAAAGTGATTATACTTCAACATTTTAAAGGGCCCAAACTGTTAAATTATAAGAACAAAAAGGGAGAGGGGATCCAAAATCTAAAACACCCTTCAGAAGCTAGCAAAGCAGTCATGACCTTGGCAACAAATGCGGCTGGCCACAATGTAAATGTGCTATAGACAGGGTGAATGAGTACACAAAAGAGAGGAAGAGGAGGAGACCCTACTACAGACCATCTCCAGGTCAGTTTCTTCTTTAATCTCCTAATCTTCTACATGGCCATGTAATATATTTGGCTAATTCTGAAAAAAAATTATGGTTTATGGAACAGGAATGTGAGTCCTGTGAGAATTCAACAGAACTTTGTCAGTTCTTATGGTCTGCTCCATGTGTGTCTCCCATCCCTAATGTTGCAGGGTTCTGCCAAACCTGAAGACCCTCACACCCTGGCTAGGACTAGGCCAGAGGCACTACAAGGCCTCAGGCTTGTTCTTTCTTGTCTGCTGTGACCTAAGATAAGCAGTTTCCAAAAGTAAGTCATTCCTAGTAAGAAGCAAGGAAGAGGATCATCATCCTGTCTTTACTTCTTACTGCCAGAGGCTCCCTTATAGGGATATAGATAGCTTCAGGTCATCCAGACACTGTAGACTTTCGTGCCAGTGACAAATTCACGAAGCTCCCCATACTACATACTACAAGAAAGAAAAAGAAAAATACTGTATATGCTGAATCACGGTGTTTAAGTCATACAAACAGACTCAAGTGCAGATTGACAAAGGGAAGCTGCAAGGGAGTGATGGGCAGTACCTGTGTGTGACCTCAGGTCATGGGAGCTTCTCCTTACTCACTTGGCATGCTTAGATACAGGTTATGCTCTGAGAAGAATCAGCAATTAGAAAGAATATAGGGAAGGACATCTGCTCCTGGAGGAGATAAAGTATCAAGGGCCAGATGATTTACCCTCCTACCTAAACAACTAAAATTAAACAAATTCTGAGGAGGTTAAGACACCAGGTAAGGACGGGCAGTTTCCTGCCTTAGGGAGAGAGTCTAGGCTAACCAAGAGCAGGAGACTCAAATGGAGCAAGAGGAGCCTATGAGCTCAGGGGGTAGAAGAGAGTTCGGAGGATCGTCAGCAACCACCTGAATAAAAGTCCAGAGAGGATAGAATTGCACAGAAAGAAAGCCGTGGAATATGGAACCCTTCTCAGGTTGCAGGAGAGCACCGCCACCAAGAAACCACTTGGGGTAAGGGGAAGAATCCAGTCTTTACAAGGCATCTGTGAGCAGAAACCAGCCCTCACAGAGAAAGGAAAAGTGCATACTGCCATAAACCCAACTGGAAAACATCATCCCACAGGACTTTGAAAGCCATGGTCTCAACAGTGGAGCGAAATTAGTCACCAACTAGATGCTGATCCAATCCCCAATTTATGGTAATTAACTGAACCCCACCTCCACCCCATGCAAAATCAAGAATATCAAAGTATAAAATATTGTGAATCCAAGAAGGTAGAATTCATGGTGCTGATCTAACTAGAAACTGCTAGGTAAAGAAATCAGAACAAATAACCACAGAGGAGAAGGGATAAACAAACAACAAACAACCCATTCCTGATGCTTTTGACTATTGTGCTTGTTAGGAACAGGCTCCTGAAACAGCATCACGTGGCTCGATACGGGTGTGCTACATTAACACAACTTGATTTACATGTTTCCATTCCTCCGGAAAGAATGACAAAGAAAACCCCACAGATCATCTGTCTCCACTTATCTAGCACTGGGAGAATATAACTGTGACTTCTGTTTATCTGGACACAATCTCACTATGCAGATCAGACTGGTCTGAAACCCACAATCTTGCTAGCCTTAACACTGCTGGAATCAGAGGCATGCAGAGCACCAGGAACTAATCACGATTTTTAAAAAAACATTACTATCACACTTAGGAAAGAAAGCCCTCCTTAAAATTAATGTACCAAATCACAGCACTTTAAGGATTTTTGTTGCACATCAACTGCTATCATGACAATACAGAACCAAAAGTACAGACACCATGGAAACTATCAGACAGCCCATACTGGAAGCAATAATAAAGTGATTTTTAGTTCTGACTTTAAAGGTACTAGTAAACAACCAAAGATTTTTAATTAGTTTTTATTTTTAATATAACTACACAACTTCTCTTTCCTGCCTAAGATCCTTCCCACTTATCTCACCGCCCCCACTTTGTTTCCCTTCAAAGTCATGGTCTTTTTCTTTAATATTTTTACACACATGAACACAATAGAAATTCGTGGTCTTACTCTTTACAGCACCTGCTTTCCCAAGTATTATCCACTACACACAGCAATAATGATGTTTTTGCTTTAAAAATAACATGAGCCAATTCCTTACACTCAAGTTTCTTTACATCCAAGATAGGGGATCCATTCCAAACAGGTGAGCCCCCCTCCCCAGTGTTGTAAATAATAAATTAGGTTAGCATAAAAATATTTTTACAGTGTACAGCACATAGCAAATGTGTGTTGTGATTTTAACTACAATTACCTTTGCCTTTTTACATTGCATTCCTACAGCAGCCTGTAACACAAAAGCAAGCCCTGGTGAACATAGACACAAATCCCCAGCATGGCCTTCCTGCTAGCAGCAGTGGGCAGACAGGAAATCTAAAACAGTTCACCAACTTATTGCTGGGATGAAGCAAGAAGACAGAGTAAGAATGCCACAGGTCAAACCAGCCAATGCCAGTGTAACCTGCTTTATTCGTAACGGCCAGTTAGGCTAAATGTCTTGCTAACAATGAATAGCAATTTGAGTCCTAACTATATATGCTGTTACTTCTATTCATACAGTGACACACACACATACACACACACAAAAAAAAACTGCAAGTGTTCCTTCTTAGAAAAAACAGGAAAGATGACTATAATCTACAGATACCAAAGCAACTGGTAAGGAAAGATAACTAATTCTATTTACTCACTGTTGATGCTAGTCCTGCTCAACAGTGCTACACCAGGGAGTACCACTACCATGAACTCTACTGCTGCTGCTCCCTTAAATGCATGCTAGGGTATGTTCTAAACATACGGCACAGCTGTGTTGATACTGAACACTGTGTATCTTATCAAAGAATAGTTGTTCTTTCAAATGTGATTTTTAAAGATATATAAGACAACTGTTTAAGATGTGAGATTTTGTTGGATATAAAAGTAAACTTTTACAGGATTCGCATGATCCAATTCAAATGGGCAAACAAACTATAACTTGTGAAGTTGTGAAAACAGAAGTTGGTTAAGCCTACTACTTTACTACTTCACAACCCTATTAGGCACTGCAAGAAAGCTGCATAGCAATTACTGAAAATAAAAGAAAAACAGACCTCTACTTGAGATAACTAGAAAGGGAAGTGATTGAAACACTGTATGACGATGAATCATAACACAGAACTCCAGGGCAGCCGACTGCATGCACATTTCAGTCTGGTCTAATAGCAGCTCACTAACCTGAGATAGGTTCTTTATAGTCCCTTCTTCCTCCTTCTATTCTGAAGTCATGGGTACAGTGCAAGCACACAGACAGACAGAGGCAGTGGAACTCTCTGGAAGAGAGGTCTGGGAGCAGAGCCTCAGAACAGCTCTCCGTCCTGCCAGCAGACAAGTGATGCCACCCCTAATAACAACACAGCCGTCTCTCCCCAGAGACCCTCTCTTGGCACTCTGCATGACCATAAAGCAAAACACATGGTAAGAGTTTGTCTGGAGTCTCCTGAGGTTGGCCAAGTCAGAACAATTGTTTTAAAAATGGAACTCTCGCAGGAGACAAGAAACAGAACTCACTTGTCTGAAAGAGGACCACCTACTATCCCATGCCTACACTCAAAGTAGTGGGACAGCAGAGCTGGGTTTCTGCATCAAAGGAAAATTAAATCTATCACCATCATACATACATATACACACACAGGGAGAGGGAGGGAAGGTGGAAAGAAGGAAGGAAGGAGACCAAATGACATTACCTCCTCAACAATACATACTGGTTTATAGAGCCTAGAATTTAAGCCAATTTAAGCCATTTATGCCCAAATGACTATTCCCCAGTCAAGACCCTGAAAGACCATTACCGACTTAAATTCCTAAGTAAAAATCTGCCTGGTTCTTCCTCCTCCCACCAGCAATAAATGAGAAGTATAAGAAGATTGATGAGACCAAGTCACTTTCCTTGTCGGCCTTTTAAATGCATTCTTCTGCTCGCTGACAAAGCATTTTCAATTTCCATGTTCACACTGAGGGCCAGCTTCACAGCAGAAGCTGAACTGGAACAAGGGAGCATGCACAGGGCAGGGATGGACACTACTGCAGCAAACCTCAACAGACCAACACCCACAGACTGCAGCACAGGGACAGACAACAATCCAGGAAGATGAAGACAGACAGGAGACTGAAGATGGTGCTTGAGCAAATCTTACAGCATCAAGTCATCCAGAACATGATTCACAGCATCTAGAATGAAGCAGACACGGAGGGACAGATGGATACGGACACACACACACACCCCTACATGTCCGAACAATTCACGCTCAAGCTTACACTAATGAACCTATCAATAAGACAAAGCAAACGTGTAAGGAGCAGAGGCTGCACCCTGCACATTCCACAGCTCATCTTTCTATGGAACACTACAGTCTGGCCTAAAATATGGCAGCAGAGAAATGTGGCTTCTGTTTGCAGTCAGCTGACTAGAATTAGACAGGCTGGGGAAAAGAAGCAGCTGACAACTCTAACGCTGAGCACACAGCTCAGCAAGTTAAGTGACTTCTCTTAAGATTACATCCTTGATTATGTGGGAAACAGATTGTAAAATCTAGAGATAAGAACAATCCATCTCATCCAATGTAAGAACTAGTGAGGCTAACCATTATACATTAACTATGGGAATTCATAAGCTTAATATAGAAAAATAATATAAGCACATAAATGTGCACTGTATAGTTTTTAAAATATGTTAATTATCTGCATAAAGAAAATACCTATGATGGTACTGAGGGAAATTATTCTTTTTTGTTTTGTTTTGTTTTTTGAGACAAGGTTTCTGTGTATCCCTGGCTGTCCTGGAACTCACTAGGTAGACCAAGATGGCCTCAAACTCAGAGATCTGCCTGTTGTCTCCTGAGTGCTGGGATTGAAGGTGTGCACCGCTGCCACTACCCAGTGAGGGTAAATTTTCTAAAGATCCTTTTTAAAAATGTATAAGAGTTACTAAGAACAAATCTCTGACACAGCAGTTCTCAAGAAATTTAATCCAAACCAAATTCACCCTGAGTTTAGCTGAAGCTTTTGCTGCCCTTTGTGTGCTTGGAGTTAGCACAGCCGGAGTACATGTGCACTGTACAGACAAGCTACCTGCACAGGAGCACAGACATAATGTAACACCAAGTCCAACTCACTGAAATCCTCAGGGCTGCATGGAAAAATCAAAACCCTATTGGATTTTTAAATCATGGATTACTTTTCATCCAGCTGCAAGAGAACGCTCTTAACCAGGTATTTTAGTACTGATGCTGCAGTCCAGCTTAGTAACTGTCATCTTCCTTCCCTGGTATGTGAAGAAATGATATCAGTCTACATCACCTGGGCTCAAGCGTCCACATCAGGAGAACGTTTAAAAATGGGTAGGTTTCAGTCATGGGTTATACTGCTTCCTTCTCTACAAGTTAAAATAATAAAGGCAATGGCAATTGTCTTGCCCTTTTAGGAGTATCTGTGAAGGAGAGCACTCATTAAATCTTCAGTATAGACAGTGGTAATGAAGAGTCACCTTCCAAGACCCTGTGCGCCAACCACAAAAACAACTACAAGAAAAAAGTAAAAACTGTCACTAAAACTGGCCTGGTCTTTCAGAATTCACAACCTAAAGCCAGCCTGCCTAAGCGCACAGACAGAAGTAACTATACATAGACTGGCTATGCACGCTATTTACAAGCTACAAGACAGAGCTCGCTATGAGGTGGGAAATGGGGGGGTATCTGAAATACGTATTTGAGATGAGGTAAATTAAGGAACTCACCCTCTGAATTATTTAGAACATTTCCTGGAATAAATACAAAGTTCTGAAATTAAATGTAACCATACAGGTAAGAAAATGACCAAGTAGAGTCCTTTGAGTGACTGGCAGTAGTAAGAAATACTGGAAACAGTCAGAAGCTAAGCAAGTGAGGAACAGCCTAAGGTAAGGGGAAATCCATGTTCTATCTCTAGGTGAGTACGTGACCTTAAGACTTCACTAAATATACATAGATCTTGAAGGAGCTGGGGAGGGGACAGAATATGATCAAAATATATTTCATGAAAAAAATTAAGCAAAAGTATTTTTAAAATCTACTGAAGTACTTTCTACTGTTTTCTCCTCTTCCTAAACAACTTAATGAAAGACCACAACTTTCTTTAGTTCTAGGGCAAAGGAAGTCCAGAATCTTTAGTAGAGAGTAGGAATTAGAGAAGAGTCTCCGTGGAGTTCAGCTGGCATTGTCAGAACGGAAACAGCTACAAAGACAACGCCCACCTATTTTGTATAAACATCTCTCATTCACAAAAGAAATGGTCACCCCCAGGAAGTACTGCATCACCCGGACAGCTACTGCCTTCACTGCTGCTCTCTATGAGGGACAACAAAACATCACAGCACCAATAGCAATGGCTACAGCGATCTGTCTGTCTCTCCAGGCTCTGTGAGAGCTATGGAGACAGGATCAGAGGGCAGCCAACAGGGTAGGATGGTGAGATCTCGGGCTGGCTTGGGATGTTGTTTGGCTCTAGCTCCTTCTGTCACTATCTTGATTCCTTCCCACAAAGGAGAAGACAAGCCGCCAGCTCACAGGGTCAGGAGAAAAGTTACCCAGTCTCCCAGAAGATATGGAGGAGACATGGAGTGTGGCTCAGAAGGAAGACAAAAGGGCACTGTGTAGAACTGTTGCTGAAGAATAGGGCTAACAGTAGCTGTTTATATTGTCAGCCCCAAACTAAAGCTCAGTCTAACAAGCTTCGCTGGTAGGTGAAAATGACCAGGTATCTTTGGAAGAAAGTATGTCTGCCCTATGTGCCTAGACTCCTCCAAACGTCACTAATGCATCTCCCCACACCCATGCTCATCTTGCTTTGTAGCCTCATGTTCTAAAATAACATGGTAAGGAGAAAGAACAGAATAATGGAAGGACAAAAGAGATATAAAAAAATATTTAGTTGTACAAAATACATTGAGTAATTTTTATTTATTTATTTTACTAAGAAAAATAAACTTGAACTAAAATATGCAGACATCCAATCTGAATGTGAAGTGTTCATTAATACTAAGCAAAAAGTTTTTTAAAAAATAAAGAATAAATGTTTCTACAGCATAGTTAACTATTCTAGTTCATTGCAGTAGCAAACCTGCAACAAGAGCACCAGGAGGCCTTAAAATATCTTCAGCAAATGGTGTTTTCGGGGCTGGAGAGGTGGCTCAGTGGTTAAGAGCCCCAGTTGCTATTCCAGAGGACCTGGGTTCAATTCCCAGTACCCACATGGCAGCTCACAATTGTCTCTAACTCCAGTTCCAGAGGATCCAGAGCCCTCTTCTGACCTCCACTGGCACACATGCACATGGTACAGACAAATGTGCATGTAAAATAGACATACAGATAACAAACAATAATAAAGTAACTTTTAAAATGATATTTTAATATACTGAGAGAGAACGATGAAGCAAGGAAGCATGGCTTATCAAGTAAAAAGTACTTAACTAGGTGCTTTAGCCCTGATAAAAAGCCTACAAGATAGGAATTATTTTTCCATTCTATATACAAGCAAATTGAAGCGTTATCTTGTTTAATCCTGAGTAATATTCTAAGGAATGATGTAAGATTGACTGTCTCCAGGAGAAAGCAAGGACATGAACATAAAATACTAGAGGTTCACAACTGTAAACTCAACTTGGAAGGTACTTATGTTCTTCAAATGGTTGTCTACAGGTAAAAGGCTAAGGCATTTTCTATTCATTCAGCGGCAAAGTCTTTGTCTTCTAAACAAGGTCCAGCCTATTTTATTTGGGGCAATCTTCCTATCTCCAAAGTGCTGGAATTATAGACATAGTCAGTCTAATAATTTCTTTTCTTGGGACATGAAATGTAAGTGTGAAAGTATAAAGAACACATCATGCTACTATTTATGATTGTTAGCATTTCTGGG
>LOJH01014100.1:4077-28436 GCA_001685095.1 Ellobius talpinus | reverse complement strand
TGGGAGGAGGGGAGGAGGTGGAAATTTTTAATAATAATAAAAAAATAAAAAAGATACCTTCTGAACAGGCTATCACGGAGCAGTCCAATGCCTTGTCAGTGTGGATACAGGAGAGCATCGAAAGTTATCAACAGAAATCAAGACCTGCCATGGGCCTTACAATGGATATCCATCCAATCCTGGCCCAGTTATCTAGAAGCTGTGGCCTTGAAGGGATGACTATTGTGCTTTCTAAAATGGTCCACAGTATATTAAGGACAGCACTGGGATGATTCACTGGTTCAGGATCTAAAAGTCATTTAGAGAAGAAGCACAGGAGCTCAAAATCAAATTCCAGTCTGGACATTAGGTGGCAGCTATAATGAGGGACAATGAGAATTACAATAGTAATTAAGGTTCCATGGTTCTACTCATTGCAATAGTTGTTAGCAACTATTTCAAGGATTGAATAGACTCCCCCTACGCCCAGCTGTTCACTGTGATGAATTGAACAAAGGCTTCCATTTTATTACCAGTCTACCTTTCTAAAAAGGGAAAGGGACTCCAGTTTCCTCTTTCAGTTCTGTCAGTTCTATTTTTCATTAGAATAACAACAGTTTATGTCTCTGTTTGCTTTTTGTCTGAGTCCTTTGGAAACCCTTTAGCTGTTTTATTCCTGGACATAGTCTTTACTCAAAATCTACATTGATAATATTGGTAGAATCCTTCTGATTTTCAAGTTAATTTTTCTTGAGTGTTTTAATTGACTGGTCTTTCCAGCTGAAGTAACCTACCAGAAGGTGGATATGATTAGTTTCTTTTTGCGTTTACTTTTAAGACCAAATTATAGCTTCCCCAATACATTTTCCTGTTGTCTGGACTCTGAAGCCTATAGCAGAATTTCTTACCATTCTTTTTCCTTTATTCCCTTTGGAATATTTTTATTTTCTTACTTATTTTATCTAAAATCTCCATTCTTTTCTTCACTAGTATATAGGAGAGCTTATCTTAATGATACTTGTATCCTCACAGATAAAATATTGCCTAACCAGCACTTTATTATTGTTGGTTAAATGCATAGGTTAAATTTGTTGAATATATAGGTTAAATACACAGAAACAATTGTACAGGGGATATGGGAAATGTACTTGTGTGCTGGTGGAAGTTCTAAAGAGAGAAATAAAATTCAGCAAGCTTGGTATTTGCTACCTCCCACTAGGCTGCCAAGAGTTGAAGAACAAAATTAATGATGTGGATTCACCTCTTTATGCTGTGAATATGTTTTATTACCATTGGTTAATAAAGAAGCTGCTTTGGCTTATAACAGGGTAGAATATAGGTAGACAGGAAGAATAAACTGAATGCAAAGAGAAAAAGTTGAAGTGAGACAGACACCATTTAGCTGCTGAAGGAAAAAGACACCAGAGGCTTACCTATAACCCACAGTCTCATGACAATACACAGATTAATAGAAATGGGTTAATTTAAGATATAAGAGCTAGCNTGCTGTGAATATGTTTTATTACCATTGGTTAATAAAGAAGCTGCTTTGGCTTATAACAGGGTAGAATATAGGTAGACAGGAAGAATAAACTGAATGCAAAGAGAAAAAGTTGAAGTGAGACAGACACCATTTAGCTGCTGAAGGAAAAAGACACCAGAGGCTTACCTATAACCCACAGTCTCATGACAATACACAGATTAATAGAAATGGGTTAATTTAAGATATAAGAGCTAGCTAGGAATATGCCTGAGCCATTGGCCAAACAGTGTTGTAATTAATAGTTTCTGTGTGCTTATTTGGGATTGAATGGCTGTGGAACCAGGCAGGACAGGGACTTCCATCTACAAATTAAGGACAAGGTCTCTAACAGAGGCACAGGGAATAATTTGGCTGTCAGAGAGCAATTAACTCCAACCTTGCATGTTGGCCGGGAGAGGGTGCAGAGAAATCATCGTAAAGAAGGTGACAATTGAATTGGAACTTGAGTTATTCAAACAATTTTGCCAAAAGAGGAAAAACCCTGCCAGGAACAAAAGCCAGAGCAAATGTTCAAAAGCAAATATACATTTAGTGTATTTTTGAGTAATGGTTTGGTTAAAAAGTTTTCCCTCTTTCCTGCTTAACGCTTTCTAATGGAAGCCAAATTTTTACTTTATCAACTAAGCCCTAGCTGTAACTCTTATTTAGTAATATGTGGAAGTTTCATGGCTATAAAATTATGTCTAAGAGTTATGAATATTTGGAAACATTTAAGCCTCTAAGGTATTTTCTCCTTAATTCCTGGACTTATGGTGAACAATTTTGCTATTTCCTTAAATCAGTATAATAGAAAAAGTCATTTGACAGCCCTTGCCATTGATAGTAATGCCTGTCATCACACAACCTCTGCTTTACTGGTGAGTGTTCATAGTCTACTAAAGGAGGTTTATAGTGTTGTTTTATGAGAAACTGATCAAAATAGACTTGTGAGCCCAGTTCTAACTAATACATCTACATCACAAAGTTCAAGGACCACTGAACATGACTTTTTAAACATGACCCAGACACCAATAGACATTCTAATATGGAAGGTGAAAGCTCAGGAGACCTCAACCTTAGACATAGAACTACAGACAGCTATAGAATTCTGAAAACAGGAGACATAGTTTATTTTTTAGGGAAGAGAGCACCAATTAGTCATATAATACCAAATGGTCACCTCTGAAAACATGTCACAGAAGTAACATTATATGGACAAAAAATATAATTTATTTTATAGCATATTCTGTGACTTTTGTAAGACTAAAGTTTCATGAAATTTGGCAGAAAAAACGAACCTAGTTATAGTTATTATGTGTCATCATATTTATTATACTGACTGCCCCACAAGCATTTGATACCTAAAAGTCTTCCATTTGAAAAGAATATACCTCTCTGCTTCAATTCTATGGCACTATCTTTGGTCAAGAACATACTTAACTTTTGGCTAAAACTTGAATGAAGGAAGAGAGTACATAAATAATGAACATTTAGATGACATAAAAAAGGAAGGAGAACTCATTAGAGACATGTTGGAATCAGGACTGAAAATATTCTCAGTAGGCTGAGAGCATGAGCCAGAAAAAGTCAAGGAGGAATTCAAGAACTATAACATAAAGTTCCATATTTTCGTTCAAAACAAATTAACCTCACACATGCAGGATTAGCAGTAACCCACGTGAAAAGGTTTGGCAGTTAGAATTGACTGTAAGGTCAGCATGCACTTGCAGAATGACTTAGCTGGTAAAATACGAAGAGAAACTTTTGGCAGCTTCAAAAGAAATCAAGAGTCAAAGGCATTGGGCCAGCAAGACAGCTTAGTGAGTAAAAGCAATTTTCTGCCAGTTGTCCTTTGAAGGCCACGCATGTATCTACCTTGGCACAGGCATATTTCACCCTCATTGCTAAGAAATTTAAAGAGATGGTTCGATTTTGTTCTATTCTGATCAAAATCACCCAGAGCATGTCCACTTTCGATGGCGAAATTTATTGTTTTATTATTGAGTAATACAGTATATTATGTAAGATTGAAAATGCAGTAACAAAATTATCACTAAGTTGCACCATCAAAGGTATCCATGTATAATACGATCAAACTGACATATCAGTAAATAAAATGCAGTAGAAAAGAGATAATGCCTCTGAAAGAAATAAAAATTAATGTGAATATTTTAGCTAAATACTGATGAATTTCAATTAAATCAGATCAATTCAATTTCATTTTGAATGCAAAGGAGCATTGTTGGGAATACCTGAATTGGGGAATGATGAAAACAATGCTGCGTTTTAAGAAATATGGGGAAAAACAATGCTTAGTCATTTATAGATTATCCACAAGACCTGAGCCTGGTGATGGTGATAGAGCCATCACTGCATCTACTTGGGAACCTGAGGTAGGAGGAGGCCTAAGAATGTGACCAAAGGTCAGAGAGTTGGAACTTACTTCCTTTATTTTTTATTTTTATTTTTGAAACTTACTATTATTCCTTCAAGGTTATTGCCTGTTTCTACCTCAAACAAAGGTCCCACCTAGAGTTAGAACAAAGAGTTCTGCTCGCTCAAGGTTGTTGTCAACAGGTGTGGCTAATATCTAGCCCTTGTATTTCAGGAATAGAGAAGTAAATCTGTTTCTAAACCCTAAACAAAAGTCTAAGGAGTCAACTAAGTTCCTACTCCCTTAAGGAGATAACAAAGTATACCACCCAGGGAGTGGTTTGCCTACAGAATGTTTTGTTCTAGGGTGTGAATGTGACTTATTTTCTAGCAACAGAATGTTTAACTATGAATATAGCTGGAAACCTTCAACTGCTCTGTTCATTTCCTTGTATCACGTTAATACAAGCTTTTACCTTACTCCTACCTTTTGAGTTCATGGTATTTCAAGCAATTGGAAATTAAATGCAGAGATTTCAGTATTCACTGGAACTCCCTCTCAGTACTATCCTCGGTTTTCTGTTTTATTATTTTCACTGGTATCTTTGTCCTCTTTACTATTTTTCTGATCCCCATACTCCTACTCTGGTAAGTAGTATTTTTATTGAAGCTAGTCTCCAACACCCAGCTACTTGAAAACCTGAGGTAGGAGGATTGCAAGTTCAAGGCCTGTTGGATCAAGGGCAACCTGAACAGCTTATTTATTCACTGGTCCAAAAGAAGAAGAAGAAAAACCGATTAGTTTATATGAGACTCAAACACACTGTTTCATGCTTCAAGGCATAGTTACCGGGGTTGGGGAAAAATGATCAATTATAAGGGAACAGATTTGGATTTAACATAACAAAGGAACTTGTGTCTATCATGTTGTCTCATTACAGGATACTATTTAGATACTATGCTGCCCAACTTTTCACCTGGAAGAGTTCCAATGGGAGCAGGAAGGTCCTGCTCACGCCTGTGTGAAGTGAAGCAGGAGCTGACCTCCAAGTTTCCTGTCCTTCCTGGAACTTAAAACTTTAAGTTTAAAGTTAATTTAATTAGCAAGATAAATACGATACTTCAGGGTATTTCAGGACTTTGTGGTTGTCTCTTCTGATGCCTGGAGAATAGAACTATGGATACTTATTATTAAAGTAATGGTAAATAGTATTTATGCTTTTATTACAATGTTTCAGTTCAATTTAAAATTATTCATCACATGTTTTGAGTGAGCTGATCAATAGCAAGAATTGGTTTCTAGTGTGCCAATCAGGGATCTTTTCAAATATAAATTTAAGGTCTGAAATGTAAAGCTTGTGTGATTGAAAATTATTAACCATAGGTCTACACATATTGGAGTTATGAATATAATCAACAAGAAATATTTGGACCTTAATGTCCTTTTACATTAAAAACATAATAAGAGAACTCTGTGATGGCATTTTGGCCTTTTAATCAATGAATTCAATTTCAAAGATAGTGATGGAAAGAGTCATAATTTAAATATAAATTATTGTTCAGGTTTTTTAAAAAACCATTTTTAACAAGCTGGCAAGCATAGCTTCAAGTTTTAGCTAACATTGTCTTTATTCACAATATCATCAGAGATAGTACTAGAGCATAAACAACAAAAACCTCCATCCACCTATTTTGTACTAGAGAAAGTGAAAATCAATTACTGAGCTGTCATAAGCAAGGAAACATTCAGGAAATGAGTGAGAAAGGGGCCATGGCAGAAACTTGTAGTGATAAATGACCCTGCAGGCAGTGCACACAACTAAATCAACAGTGGCCTGATTAATGGCTCTTCCATACATCCCGATAGTACTGAGGGTTAAAAAAGAAAACCACAGCTCTTCAGTAGGGAATATGTTTAATATGGCCTGGGGAACAGTGAGAGGAACACCTGCAGCAAGTTACTTATTAGAAAAAAATGTTGACAAAACTTGGGATACTGTTTGTTTAGAGAAAGCTTCCCCTCAGGGCCTGGTGCTTAGCTGTGGATCTCTGCATCTGGTTCTGCCAGTTGCTGGATGAAGACTCAATGATGATAGTTGGGGTAGTCACCAATCTGATTACAGGGGAAGACCAGTTCAAACTCCCTTTCCACTACTGCTAGGAGTCTTGGTAGGGGCCACTGTTGTGAATTTTTTGGGAATTTCCTTAGCACCAGGTTTCTCCCTGACCGCACAGTGGCTCTCTCTATGAAGATCTCTCTTTCCTTTCTCTCCTCCTCTGTTCCTCTCCCCACTCAGCTACCCTGTTCCTTTGTGTTCTCATCTTCTATTCCCCTCCCCATCCCCAGTTTCCTCAGGAGGTCTCATCTAATTCCCCTTCTTTTGGCCTTCAATGTGACCCTCTAAAGGGTCTTCCTTATTACCTGGAGTCTCCGGAACTGTGGACTGTAGTCTGGTTATCCTTTGCTTTCAGTCTAATATCCACTTATGAGTGATCACGTACCGTCCAAGAGAGGGAGGAGAAAATATATGAGCAAGAGAAGTCAAGATCATGACTGAGTAATCTAGAGAGACAGCTGAACTAAGCTCGTGGAAACTCAGGAACTCTAGACCAACCACTATGAAGCCTCCTATGGGCCTGAACTAGGCCCTCCATATGTGGGAAACATTGGTGAATCTTGGACTGTCTGTGAGGCACCTAGCAGTAGGACCTAGGACCAGGATCTGTTCCTGGTGCATGAGCTAACTTACTGGAGCCCATTCCCTATGGTGGGATGCCATGCTCAGCCCTAATGAAGGAGGAGGAGCTTGATCCTGCCCCAACTTAATGTGCCAGACTTTGTTGACTTCCCATGGGAGAGCTTACCCATCAGGAGGAGTGGATGGGAGTGTGGGGGGGGGACTGTGGCTGGGATGTAAAATAAAAGATTTAAAAAAATCAAAACAGGGAAAAGCTTACCCTGATCATAAAAACAAAACAAAACAGCAACAACCCCCTAAACAAAAACAAAAAAAACCATCTACTTCTGTATTATTATTATTATTATTAGTTACCAGTTTAGAGTGCAAAGTAGAAAATAAAAAGTAATAGCGTTTCCCCCATAAGCCTGTTGACATGAGTTCTGATCCCCAGAACCCATGAAAAACCCTGAGCTGGAGTTCCAGCGTCTGTAATTCCAGAGACCCCAACACAACAGTCCCCAGTGCTCTTGGGCCAGCTAACCTGTCTTAGATAGCAGCAAAGAGCATGGTCTTAAACAAGATAAAACCAACCTGGAGGTTGTCTCCTGACCTCCACATACGCACTATGATACGCATGTGCACACATCTCTTTCTCACACACAGAATATTATTTTAGTTAAAATTTGAGTCACCTTTCAGAATCGTATAATACCAATTTCCATAGAAATCTGACTATACATAATGCTTTTCACACGGCTGGGAGCTAAATGGCTGGGCCTTGTACATTTCTTTGCACTGTCTCTTTTCTTTCAGATGCTGGCCAGAATCTAAGTGTATTTATTTCTGATACTCCAGGCTTTCTTACTGTTCCCTACTGTTCCCTTGTGAACAGTAAGACCATCGGAAAGCACAGATATTTACATTATAGCCCATAACAGTAGCAAAATTGCAGTTATGAAGTATCAATGAAAATAATTATATGGGTGGGATTCATGACAACACAAGGAACTGTATTAGGGGGTCGCAGTGTTAGGAAGGCTGAGAACTGCTACTCTGAAGCTCTCCTGTGAAACCTCTCTGCTGGTAACTGATTCTCAAATGGTGTACCTGTTCTTTTTCCTCCAATTCTCTTTTTCAGGGAGCTCCTGAGGACAGTTTTCTTGGCTTGAGGGCTTTTCATTTTAAAGGCTAATGACACTGTCCTTGATCTTACTACAATTAAGCCTTGTCTTAGGTCATCTTAATAAAAAAGACTAAGAACCTAGTTTTCTCACTATCATCTTACAGCCCAGGTGGAAACCCCAAAATTCTAGTAACAATATTGTCAAATAGGCCCCTTTGATGAGATATGCATAATGGTTTTTCAAGAGAATAAGCAAAGAACAAACGTTTTATCACGATGTGCTGAGTGCATGTTTGTGACGTGACTGAGCATTGTTGTTAACCTTCGTTGGCTATAAGGTAGGATTGGACGTTGTTTTCCGCTATATAGCTGCTTTTTGGTTTGCATTTTTATCATGGAAGGAAGTCATTGAGCTCAGACCAGATGTAAATAACTGAGCCTTGGGCTTTGTTTTCCAGAACATCTTGAAATTGATTCCCCAGTTCCGGGGCAAGCCACAGCAATAACACTCTAACACAGAAGGAAGGACAAGTTAGCCAGCCAGTGCTGTCATATTTTGGGTGCTCTCCCAGCTCCCACCCTCATGAATACTAGGAACAGCTGTGACCCCAAGATTCAAGGTCCCCAGAAACATGAAATTACTGAGTGAGCCCTTAAAACAGAATGGATACCTTAATCCTGCATTTCATTCATTATTGATTCATGTTTATTTTTCTTTTTACTTAGTTTGCTAAAATTTTCTACACTTTTAACTTAATTTTTGGCAATTTTCTATCTTTTCAGTCCACTGGAAAGAAATTTTTCTTTTTTTTTTTTCAAGACAGGATTTGTCTGTGTAACACAGCGATGGCTGTCCTGGAACTTTCCCTGTATACCAGGCTGGCTTTGTACTCACTCAGATTCACCTACCTCTGCCTCCCAAGTGCTGGGATTAAAAAAAGGTATGTGCCACCACTGCCCAAAACAAATTTCTAAGTGCCTTCTTAAAAGTCATATCATGAATTTGCAGAAAGTCTAGTAATATAAATTTCAAGCAGCATTGTGACCTGCTTCTGGAGACTGCTGTTCACGGCCTCCTACCTCATGTGCTAAGGCTGAAAGACAAACTTCACTAACAACAATTATTCCTGTGGAGACAATGTCACTAATTCATTTTGTGCACCCTTTAGTTAATAAAGGCAATGAAAAGGAAAAAAAAGCTTCAAGAGCTGACAAATTTCCATTTTTCTTTCAGACGTATATGCTGGATCCATACTATTCCTAGTCTGTGAATTAAATGCCAAAGCCAATACAGACATGTTATTGAGAGAAGTTGGCAGTTGCAGATGTAATCAACATGGTGTCACCAAGAAATAATTTATTTGCATTTATTATGTAGTTACAATCATGAGTAGTTCATTTGTAAAGTCTCTATTATAATGTCCTCTATATTATCATGACAGAATGACAAAATAAACAATATATAATCCCTTTCACATTTAGCTTATTTATAATGATTTAGCTTAGAGGGATTATACTATGTACTTAGGATTTGATTTCATTATTAATTGACTGTTCATATCCCTTGCTAGTTTCTAATTGTTATTCTTTCCCCTTATTTGTAAGGGTTTTGTAGGCTATTCAGATTACAACCCCTTTTTCTATTAAAGATTTAAGATGCTTTCTGATATTATCCCCTTTATTAATGACATTTTTGCCATTCAAAAAATTTTAATATTATATGATCAAACTTACCAGTATTTTTATACATTGGACTTATACATTCTTTTAATGGTCTCACAAAAATTATCTACAAATATTAGAGTTCAATGCCATAAAAACATGATACCAATTTTTTACATATAAAATATAAATTAAAGGGGAAAGGAATTTCCCTTATGAAATTTTTTCTAATTTTCTTTAATGAATTATTCTGAATAATCAGTTTAAGTTATAAATTACTGTTTTGGACTTGTTGGAATGATATAAATTAAGTTTCAAGTAAATTATTTATAAAACTATAAAAGAAAGGTATTGTAATTTCTACACTACCCATCTCAGAACCCCAAACTTTTCCTTCACATATTTCAGAAAGTTACTGATTGTTTCATAGCTGATAATAAGATTTAGCCCACAACCAAATAACCTCACGTTAATTTACTGCACAATAATGCCTTCTAGGTTTTTGTTTGTTTGTTTTCAAACAATGTATTTATGATGAGAAACTTCCTTAAAGTGTGTACTCTTTATCAGTATTTCACTCTTTTGAAACATTTTGTTTTACAGTTGTGTAATGGTATGTGTGTGTGTGTGTGTGTTGAGGTGGGATAAGTACACATGAGGTGTTCACAGACACTAGAAGAGGGTATAATATTCCTAGATCTGGAGTGAAAGGCAATTGTGAGCCACGTATAGTTCTGAGGTCCGATCCTGTCTCTGTTGCAAGAGGCGTGTGCAATCTTAAGTGCTGAGCCATCTATCTAGACCCAGCATTTTTTCACAAGTTTCACGTTCAGACACATTAAAATAATAATTTGAAAATAGTTTTGTTTATATTTTATAGCTTTCATCCACACAAATTAGGAATCTGCTTAGAATGGGGCACGGGGGCTTTACTGACCTTTAGGTGGGCAGAACACAACCTGGATTGAAAGGAGAACCGGGTGGGGAGAGATGAAGGCAGCCAGAACTTCTGAGACTCAAGATACAGAGTTTGTGAGGTGTTCAGTGGTTCAAGACAAAAGAGAGCAAACCTTTGAAGGGTGTGTGTAGGACAATGCAGGGGTCCCTACAGAAGAGACAGGAAAGGCAACTATAGGAAAAGCCAGAGTTTTAAACAAGAAGCAGATTCACACTTGACAACCTGTGCCTTTTAAATCAAGGAGATTTGATTCAAAGCACTGCTGACACAGCCTTCCCCTCTCTATATGCAGTAAATTCATATCAGAGCCCTCAGAGTCTGACCGTTAAAATGTACCAATAGCAACAACATCGATACCAATATTAGTCATGGTTCTTTATTGAGAGAAGTCTGTGGGCCAAGGCTGTGCTAATTTATCACACAAAACGATTCTTTTCTTCCTCACTCTGAATACCCAGTGCATACTGTTATCCCCACTGAGCTGATAGGGAAAGGAGAACTCAGGTGACTTGCCCCAATTCCAATTCCTGGATGAGTGTATCTTCCGGTAAGACTGTAAACTCTGCGCTGTCTGCGATTCCCCACATCCTGCCACTCCATGAGACAGTCCATAACATCGTGTCTCTTCACTTTCCCAACTCTGTAAAGGCTTCTACTCCCTGGCACATTTAAGTTAACACCTGTAGTTTTGCAATCTCTAAACACTCATAAATGCTGTGATTTTTTATTTTGTGGTTATTGGTGGTTTTGTGGCAGGGTTTCTCTGTATAACTGTCCTGGCTGTCCTGGACCTAGCTTTGTAGACCAGGCTGGCCTCAAACTCACAGAGATCCACCTACCTCTGCCTCCAGAGTGCTGGGATTAAAGGTATTCACTGTTGACAGAGATTTCTGTCCTACCAGGTCCCACAGTCATTTAGTGCCAAATGTACACACAGAGGTTTACATTAATTATAAACTGGTTGGCCTAGTAGCTCAGGCTTCTTATTAACTTTTATAGCTTATATTAGCCCATAATTCTTGTCTTTGTTAGCTACGTGGCTTGGTAGCTTTTTCGGTGAGGCAGTCACATCTTGCTTGCTCTGTGTCTGGCTTCCTGTGTGTCTGGGTGACGACTGCAGACTGAAACTTACCTCTTCACAGAATTCTTGTTGCCCTGCCTGTACTTCCTGCCTGGTTGCCCAGCCTCTACTTCTCTACTTCCTGCCTGGATACTGGCCAATCAGCACTTATCTAAAATACAAGTGACAGGGTACAGACCAGTGCACCAATGCACCACAACTTGGCTAATACTGTTTTGTTTTTTGTTTGTTTGGTTTTTGGTTTTTTTGTGGGTTTTTTTTTGGTTTTTCAGAATAGGGTCTCTCTGTGTAGGTCTGGTTTTTAATGTAGTTTAAATATAAGTAGTGAAACGTAACATGTTTTCATTATTTTAAAATGTATTCAGTGGACTTTACACTTTATTGTTTTACTACTGATCACTTTCATTTTCAGAACAAATGAACACTTCTGAAAAGTTACTATTTGACTTTTTTCCTTTCCTTTCTTTCTTTGAGTCATATTTTCATTCCATTCTCACCATAGCTATTTTCTTCAATAGCAACATCTTTCTATGTTTCATAACATTCTTGTATACTTGCTATAATAAAAATACTTTTGAAAATTTAAACTATCTTGAATGTTTTAAAACATTGAATGTTTTAAATGTTGAATGTTTGAATTTCTGGTACTTCAGGCTCTTCAAATTAAAATGTTTTCTTTGGATTTCTGTCATAGTCCATGTTCTACTGTGAAGAGACACAATGATCATGGCAACTCATAAAGGAAAACATTTAACTGGGACTTCGTTTATAGCTTCAGAGGTTTAGTTCATTATCATGATGGGGAGTATGGCAACATGCAGGAAGGCATGATACTGGAGAACTAAGTAGCCAATAATTCTACATCCAGATCTGCAGGCAACACGAAGAGAGAGACTCTGAGTTTACTTGAGTTTTTGAGACTTCAAAGCTCACCCCCAGTGACATACTTCCTCCAACCAGGCTACACCTACTTCAACAAGACTAAACTTATTCCATAAGGCCACCTCCTAATCTCTCTCAAGTAGAGCCATTCCCTGATGACCAAGCATTAAAATAGATGAGTCCATAGGGGCATTTCTAATTCAAACAACCACAGACTTATTATTTTAAATATTACTATATACATTTGATCAAACATCCTAACTGAAAAATCAAATGTTTTTTATTTAAAATAAAAATACAGTTTTATAAGGAACATTTTTTCAGAATATGGATGCAGCTTTTTCTCCATGTGGTTGATATACTCATAAACAAATATTACTTTTTGCTAAAATGACTCAGAATTAGTAAAACATAATAGTGAAAACAAGAGAAAAGCCCGCCTTGGGACATGATTTATCAAGTCCTTTAACTACATGAGAGAAAGCTAATAAGAAATGACAAATGTGGAGACTTGGTCTCATATTTAAACAATTATGGTTTAAAAAAATACAGTTTCTTCTATAAGAGAAAAGATATTAATGATATAAAATACATTTTTACATTATAAATTTTAATCTTTATATATAATTAATTAAAATTATTTTTTCTTGTAATAATAGTTTGACCACAACTCATGACTATCTAATGTGTAACTTTTTAGCTTTTCCATCTAAATCCTCCAGAAACAACACTCTATGACAAATTTATGAGTTTGGATCTTTCTATATTAAAATTATAATGCTACTACATTTTGAATGGTAATGCTGTGATATAAGAAACATGTTTGATCTCTGTCCCATTGTGGCCTTGCAGGTGCTAATACTTGTAGAATTTAGGATTGGATAATTGTCCTTTTTATGCTGAGATGGTGGCCATGACTCTTGGATAGCCTCAGACTGGGGTCTTATTACCAGCAGAACCAAGAACAAATAAGAGGGTTACAGTTGTAAAATATCAATGAAAATAATTTTATGTTTGGGGGTTACTACAACATGAGGAATTTTATTATAGTGGCAGATTAGGAGGAGTGAGAACCACTGTACTAAAGGTAAATTTGATCACCAATGGCCAGCGGTTTAATCAATCATTCCTACATCATGAAGCAACCATCAAATCCAAAAGGACAAGCTGCAAAAGGCTTCTGGATTACTGAGCATGTAGAGGCTCTGGAAGAATGAAGTGTTCCAAGAGGGCACTGAGGCCTCATGCTCTTTTCCCTGTACAATGGGACCCTCTGACCATCCCCCCTTTGGATGCTCATCTCTACCCTCCACCATGCCCTTTATAGTGAATAGTAACCCAAGCAATGTGTTCCCTACATCCTATGACTTGCTTTCGCTAATCAGCTGACACCCAGGACCAGGTCCTGAAAAACAGGTTTTATTGTCAGCTACAGTTCATAACATAGGACCTGGGATGTGCATTATAACTGGGAAGTGTGTGGCATATGATTCTTTTTCCAGGTAATACTCCCAGTTAGTGTCTGGGACAATTACTTGACAAGTAAGGGGAAAATTAAAAAAAAAATGAAACAATGTCACAAGTAATGTCTTGAGTGGTGTGTGAGGGTAAGGGGATGAACTTTCCGGTGAGAGGATTTTGATACTTGTGACCAGAAAAGAGTACTGACCACTGTCTATGTTAGCAAATTCCTCAGGAAATCACCAGGTCTGTCATCTTTCCCTGCAACACAAATTCTGATCGGTTTCAATAATGAAAATCCCGAATCAGATATCAGGGTAAACACTGAAAGATCAGAGGAGCAGAGCTGTCAGCCACTAGTTTTTACCTCTACTGATCGAATCCTCAGATCGAATGGGCTATCTTGTCTCTAGGAATCCTCAGATTGAGTGCTGCGGGCACCTGACTCCTCCCACCTCATATTCCTCTCTCTGCCCAGTCATATCCCTTCCTGTCTTCACCTCCCTAGTGCTAGAATTAAAGGCATGTGATTCCCAAGTAATGACATTAAAGGTGTGAGACACCACTGACTGGCTCTGTTTCTCTTTTAGACTGGGTCAATCTCCTGTGTAGCCCAGGGGGGCCTTGAACTCACAGAGTGTCTGCCTCTGCCTCCTGAGTACTGCGATTCAAGGTGTGTGCCACCGCTACCTGACCTCTATGATTAACTAGTGGCTATTTCCACACTCTGATCTTCAGGCAAGCTTTATTTGTTTATTTTATTTATTTATCTATTCATTTTATTTAAATATCACCATATTTCCCCTCTGTTTCAGCCTAAGTTTGAAGGTCGCTATTACGTAATAACAGACATTTTGAAAAGAAAAAAGAAGAAACACCAGTTTTAAAAACCAGCCAGGCATGGGTTTAAATCCTTCTCTTGCGGTATAGCCCATGTGAACTTGACCATGTAGGTTACTTCAGGGTTTCATATTTCTAATCAGTAAATCTAAAAACCATAATAATGCAGGGTTGTTGAGTAGATAAATGAAGTAAGAAAATGAGGTCTTAAAATCTCATACTTTAGTGCTTAAACAAATAGATCAATTAATACTAATTTTCTCTTTAGAAATTTCTTTACTTCCTGGTAGATAAAACTATGCATTCCTTAGTAGTGAACTCTGTTTTTTTCTTCCCCACCAAAACTTTAATATCCAAATTTTTTCATGAAAACGTTTGAATGTGTGAATCAGTAAATAATTATTAAGTGACCGTTCGGCATCAGAAATCATTCTTATTACCTGGAATATAAAAGGAAGACACAGTTCCTGGTCCTCAATATGCCCTAATCCGGCCACAGACATGAATATAGCCCCTAAGCATATTGTAGTGAGTTAACTACTTACCACATTCAAGCTATTTGATACAATTCTGAGAGAACAAGTTCAGTGAGAAGATGGCCCCAATTATTAAGTTCTAATAATGGCACAAAATAAGACATGGGAAGGAGACAGTGTAGAAAAACTACTCCAGCAGGAAACTCATGTCAGTATAGAAAGGAATAAAGGAAGCAGCTGAAAGGAAGGCAGAGCCCAGAGATGCCAGAGATACAAGCTGTGTACAGACCCATCCGGACTGACAGTAACTAAGATGAAAATAAGCTTTTTGTCAACAAGAAAAAAATCCTAGCATGTGGCGATGGGTTTATAGCTTAGTGACAGAGAATTTTTGTAACTAGATTCCAAACAACAAATCCCTGAGGTGGTGTAAGCATGGCTTAAACTGCCCCCCAAAAGTATGAAACTCAGCCAAAGAAATGGTTTTGGTTGCTAGGTCTGGATTCTGGGTCTTAGGTCAGAGCTACTGTCCGTCTTTCTGCGAAGATGCAGCCTGCCTTAGCCACTCTTCTGTCAGCTCCACCTGCAACAGCCTCACTCAGATGCGCTGAGCTTGAAAGAGAAGCAGACATACATGGAGAGATTCTAAAACCAAGCCAAGGAGGAAACTCTGAAAGGTCTCTTCATGTTTGTTTTATTTAGATTTTCATATAAATATTTGTTTCAGAGATGGCAAGCAGAACCAAAACTGAAGTATATGGAACTAACTGCAAGAAGGGCTGAGCAGGCATCATCCACTATCCATGCGTCCCATGAACACATTTCATGTCCACAACATGTTATTTTCTGGAACATGTATGTTGTTAGACACAGCCGCTAACTTCCAGTGATGGTGGTGAACACTTCCTCCTCCCCCTCCAGATCAGAGTTGTCAAGTGAATTTTCCACAGATCAGATGTCTATCAGTTTGCTCCATTCCAAAAAATTCAATCATACAAGAGAGGTTAGGCAATGAGAGACTTTTTGAGTCAGTCCCATCCTTCAGCTGAGTGTAGCACAGTCATATCCATTGGAACTCACATCAAGATAACCCACAGACCATAACCTTAGAGATTCCAGGGCTGGGATAGCTACGGTAGAAGCACCTCTTTAGATTATATGATCCTCATTCATGACCAGTTACATTATTCCTAAATCTTAAACTAATATCTTCATGCTTTTCTGTTTGTGGCTGGGATTATAAAAGAAATACTTGGGTTACAAATACTTTATATGTGACCACTGATTTATTCAGTTCTTATAGTAATGGGTTTAAAAAAATACCCATGTGTTATACATGGGAAACAAGGAAGATTCTGTAAAGTTTTTTTTCCCGCCAATTTTACAGTTCCTCGTACAAAAATGTTTAAATTACATGCTTTTAGGCTCATAATTTTACCAAAGTATCAGAAATTATTATGCACTTCCTTCATGAGTAACACTGGAAAAACTCATCAAATGTAACCTTGATCTAACTGTTCATTATTGATATTAAGGGGTATTTATTTATTTTATTTTATTTATTTTTCTTTTTTAAAATTTGCTATTTTTTTATTCATTTTACATAATAACCACAGTTATTCCTCCCCTCTTTCAGCTCCTCCCCCACCCCCNCCCATCCACATGTATATGTGTGTACCACCTGCATGCTTGGTGCCCAAGGAAGTAGAAAGAGGATATTGGATCTTCTGGAATCCAAGTTACAATGGTCATGAATCACCATGTGAATGCTGGGAATTGAATACACGTCCTCTGCAAGAGCAAACAGTGCTCTTAACAACTGATCCATCTCTCCAGCCTCTCTAGTTGTTCTCATTAGCTGAAAGGCATGTGCTTTTGGAAGACATAGGAATTAAATGCTTCTCTAAGGGAAGCTGAATAGTTTTATGTTCCAAAGTATTAACACATTCTGTTTAACAATACTAGCGAAAGTAATCTTCATTAAGATGTTTGTATTTGTATTTTCACAAAAATAGAAGCTAGTTTACTGATTTGGGATATCTTCTGTATATGTGTTGCTTTTATTGCTTGATGAATAAAGTTGTTTCAGCAAATGGATAGGCAAAATATAGCTAGGCGGAAAGTCCGAACAAAGATACAGAGAGAGAGAAGGCAGAGTCAGGGGACAGTATGTAGCCACCAGGGAAGCAAGATGTGAGGTAACAGGCCATGAGCCTGTTACTAATAGAAATGGTTAATTTATAGTTAGAGCTGGCTGGTAAGAGGCCTAAACCACTGGCCAAACAATTGTATTTAATATATTAGCCTCTGAGTGATTATTTTATATGTGGTTGCAGGAGCCCTGGTGGGTGGGAGAGAAACCAGAGACCGAATAGGACCAAGAATACTTCTAGTTACAGTTTACAATTGAGGTATTGATTATAATGCTATATATTAGTTAAAAAGTACATTAGCTAAGACTATAAGGGTAAATAAAATAAATTAATACTTAGTTTTAATAAAAAGGAACCATTTTAAAGTAATTGCTACCTCTCTTGCCCTAGATTAAATATTTACAGTGAGACATATTTTATAATGTTCTCAAGTATCCTGCTTTTCTCTCTACTTCACATATGAGAAAATAGAAAATAGATTTTTAGACATTAAAAATATCTTGATTAAGATTGAAAAAATCTTAGTATGTAAGGATAGATTTATAGCTTGATGACAGAGAATTCATGTAACCAGATTCAAAACAGAACAAATATCAACAACAGACAGAAATAAGTAAACACCAAGCTGAACTTGAATCTACACACAGTATGGATCTGAAGCACCCAAACAAATATTGAATTGATCATTTCAAAAGTATTAAAAGTTGCAGAATTATACCTTATATTTCCATCTCACACTCAGTGTACTCAGAAACATAAGAAAATAATGGTATAAAGGTACCAGAATGCCTTGCTGAACTCCTGGGATCTATTATATACTTCACATTGGACAGGAACTCAGTAACAGCATTCTCAATGTGAGCTATAAAAACACTTTAAATTGTGCTCTCAAGCCAAATGGACTAAAAGCAGTCAGTTTACAAAGAGCAGCCTCAGATGTGATGTAGCCCTATTACATTTCAGTAAATAAAGAGGTTAGGGGAGATAGTTTCCATACGAGCAAAGAGTGCTTTGTTTCTAGATCATGTTGCTAAAGCTTTACAGATGAGCCTTCAGGGCTTCCCATGAACTGTTGAAGAGAAAAAGGTGAAATGGAGGCAAAAAATTGAACAAGGAAATTTCTACATTTACAAAGAAACTCCTTAGTTCACATACTTGCTGTCAGAGTTCCCGATACTTGTTAAACACTGAATTTACCTAGAGTCCTATATTAAACAACTAAGTTCATGTCATACAAATTAGAAAACATCAGCAGTAGGGAGGGTAGTCTATCCGAACCTGTGCTCGTTTCTTACAGTAGCCCAAACTTGTGAGGGTTCAAAGACTAGCAAAGAAAATGTAGCTAGATCCAGCCAGGAAGGGTTCACACACTGACAACTCACTCTGAGACTTAGAAAAAAAGGTGCACAGGCAAAACAGTCACTGTGTAGGTTGGGTAGAAGGGAAAGGCAGGGAGCTGATCTTGAAGGCCATTTGGGTTGTCATATGCAGGTGAGTATTGAGCAATGGGAAGTCACTGAAAGAGTTTAAAGCAGGTATTCAAATTTACAGTGTGGAAAGATTACTTTAAAAGCAAGAGAATTTCACACAGTCTTTAGAGATGGAAGACCTTCAGTGGGCATCCAAGTTAAATAGTTCTTATTCCTCAAAGCACTGAAAGGAAGCATGCTCCAATTATAGAGATGGTTTTCAAGTATTATATTTTCTCATGTGCTTTTCCATGGAATGAGTGTAATCAGTGTTGATTATTCTTTAAGACAGACATAATAACTATGCTGCACGTGCTTTCTGTTCTCAGTGCTCTGCCTCACGGCAGATTGGAAACTATCATAAAGATGGTCCCTTACAACAGTTTGACCTATGTGTTTTAAGCTTCATTATTATACAAAAGTTATTCATATTTACTGGAAGATGCCACTTTGAATTGAAATATTATTCCAAGTTCACTGCATATTCAATGTTTATGATACTCTCTAAAGATGTTGGGCAGTTGACAAAAGCCACAGTTCCCCGTCAACTACATTACAAGTGTTAATAACTGATAGTCTACAATATTTTGCATTGGGAAACTGAGCAGCTGATTGGGTCAATGTATTAAATGTGTTTTCAATTTCATATTTTCTATGTGTACTGGATTCATTGAGAAGAAAACCTCATCATATGTCCAGAAGCATCTGTAATTCAAAAATTGCCATTGGAACAGGGAAGTTAGGGTACTTATATGGTGTATCCTGATGCTATTCTATAATATAAAAAATCGAGAAAAGGGAAGCCAAAGGCAGGGGCTCAGTTTAAAGTCTTAGAACAGAATCTAAGAGATCATTAGAGATAGAGCAAAGGCACCACTTTAAAAACCTTTTTCTTTTATTTTTTGAGAGTGTAATTACATAATCTTCCTCTTCCCTTTCCTCCCTCCAAACCCTCCTGCTTATCCCTCCATGCTCTTTTTCAAATTCATGGCCTCTTTCTTCATTAATTGCACACAGAAACTCTCTCTCTCTCTCTCTCTCACACACACACACACACAAGGACAAGTATAACCTCAATCTGTATAATGTTACAGATATGTATTTTTTTCAGGGCTGACTTGTAGGCAGAGGCTGCTTGTTCTTTCCCAGCTGCCCAGACCTGAAATAATCACACAGAAACTGTACTAATTACAGTACTGCTTGGTCAATAGCTTGACTGTATTTCTAGCTAGCTCTTAGATCTTAAATTAACCCATTTCTATTATTCTGTGTATTACCACCAGGCTCGTGAATTACCGGCAATGTCTCCTTCGGTGGCTACATGGCATCTCTCTGACTCTTTCTTCTTTTCTCTTCTATCTCTGCTTGGAATTCCCACCTTGCTCAATTCTGCCCTGCCAGAGGCCAAAGCAGCTTTATTCATTAACCAATAAAAGCAACACATATACAGAAGGACCTCCCATACCACTGACCATTTGGTATTAGACAACCAAGAAGTGTGGTCTCCCTGGGGAAGACTATTTGTCCTGCTCTTAACATGCTTTAGTTGTCTGTTGAAGACTCTTGTTATTGTGCAATGCCAGTTGTTGTGGTTTATGGACACCATACCTGAGTGGCACTGTTGGATGCTTCTTCCTTCAATAGTTTGCATGATGTCTTCCAGTACCATGAAAGCTAGACCTCAGAGAGGAGGCCACCAGGTCAGTTCCATCTTAGGGGCCTCTAGACCTTGGGTCTGAAGTGCATAAAATATCTTCAGCAACAGAGACATACCTTCTCCCTCTGAGGGTAATTAAGGGCAATAGTAATACCCTGTAATGTTTTGAGAGTTTCTTGGACAGTCTTTGACCAACAGCTCATAAGATGGCTTCTCATTTCTGATATTGGAGATTTTGTTAAATGGTCTTTGGCTTTGGAGTGAGCATTGTCAGCTGAAATTGGAAATTTTTAATTTAAACTATATGTGTATATGTATATCCATACTTATGTATATTTTTTTTATTTTGAGACAGGGTTTCTCTGTGTAACAGTCCTGGCTATCCTGGAATTCACTATGTAACCCAGAGTAGCCTTGAACTCACAGAGATCCACATACCTCTACCTCCCAAGTGCTAGGATTAAAGGCATGCGCCACCAGTGTCCAGCATATTATAGGTTTTAAAGTAGATAGTTAAATGGTATTATCCATTATGACTTTCTCAGACATCATTACTGTCATTTTAGCCTCCTTCCACTTCTGTATTTATCTTCACTCCCCCTACCCAACCACCTATTTTCCCCATCAGATGACCCTGCTATTCCCATGTTTATTGCTCCCCATTCCTCTGCCCAAGAAATAGTAAATTTTTATTCATCTTGTTTCTTCTGTACTTCATGATGTGTATTCACACATGAAGATTTGGAGTTAAGAACCTCAAATGAGAGAACATGGGACATTTGTCTTTCTGAGACTGAATTACCAAGCTCAATATGATCTTTTCTGTTTCCACTCATTTATCTGAAAAGTTCATGTTTTAATTTTTTTAAAAACTGAATGGTGTATACATACAAGATTTTCATAATCCACTTGTTAAATTATGGATATTTAGGTTTTTTCTGTTTCCTAGCTACTGTGAACAGAGCAGCAATGAACATGGCTGAGCAAGTATGTGAAAAGTAGGCTGTCGAATCCTTTGGACATTTAGCTGAGCCATATGGTAGATTTATTTTTATCAATTTGAGAATTCTCCACACTGTTTTTCATGACTGAACCAGACTTCAATCCCCCCAATCCAAGTGAATGAGGGTTCTCCTTTTTTCACATCCTTTCTAGCATGTGTTGTTGTTTCATTGCTCTTTGTCATTCTGATTAGGGTATAATGAAATCTCAAAGTTGCTTTGATTCATATTTCCCTAATTGCTAGGAATGACAAGTTATTTTCCCCTTCTTTTTAGAACTCTCTGTTTAGCTCCCAGGCTCATTTTTTTTAAAGTGTGAGAATTTGATTATGCTGTTATTTTATTGCTTGCCTGTTTCAACTTTGTTTAAGAGTGTTTTTAATAAGTATTTTGGATGTCCATCTTTTGTCAGATGTATAGCTGGGTAAGATTCTCTTCCATTCTGTGTGCTTCCTCTTCCCCTGGTTGATTGTTTTGTATTTGACAGTGTAGAAAACTTTTAGTTTCATGAAGTCCCACTTATCAATTGTTATCCTTAATCTCTGGAAAATAAAGTCCTATTCACAAGTCCTTTCCTAAACCTGTATCATGTAGGATACTGCTTATGTTTTTCAAGCAGTTTCAGGCTTCATGGATAGGTCTTTGATCCATTTGGCACTAGTTTTCATTCAAGGTAATGCGTATGAGTCTAAATTCATTCTTCTGCATGTGGACATCTATTTTTTTCCTAACACAATTTGCTGAGGATGCTTTCTACTTTTCTTCTTCCAGTGTGTGTTTTTGGTGTCTTTCAGTATGGTGTTTATGTGTTTGGGTTGGCTGAGATTACCTGTGCCCACATTTGGATGTTCACTTTTGCTTCATTGGCCTACACTGATTTTTATTTTGTTTTGTTTTTGTTTTCCCAGTACCACATTGTACATTGTATATTGCCATATTACTATGGCTCTGCAATATATCCTAAGATCTGGAATAGTAATATATCCAGCATTTCTCTTGTTTTCTCAGGGCTATTTTGGCTATTTGGGGGATGTTGTGATTCCATATGAATTTTTAGATAAATTTTTCTGTTTCTGTGAAGAATGAGATGAGGATTTTGATTGTTATTGTATTTAATCTATAAATGCTTTTGGTAAAATGTTCATTTTTACAATATTAATTCTACCAATCCATGATCTTGGGCTGCATTTCTTTTTTCTAGTGCCTCTCTTTTCTTCAGAAATTTAAAGTTTGTATTTTTAGGTCCTTCACCTCCTTCAACAGATTTCCTTGGAGTAATGTTGTTTTATTTTTGAAGGTATTGTGAATGGTTGTATATACATTATCTCCTTCCTTGTATGTTTGTTGTTATTGTATAGAAAAAATGTTAATTTGTGTAAGTGGATTCTGTGTCCTGTCCTATTGTTGAATTTATTTATCATTTCTTGGGCATGATTGAGATGGAACAAAACTGGGTGAATGGAGGGGACTGGGCTACTGTGAAGGATGTGTGCACTGATATTGTAGTGCATGGATAGATCTACCCAGGGTAGAGAGGTTGGATATTGTGTGTGGAGGTGCTGTCCATGAGGTCATGGTGGAAACCCAGCAGCTGTGGCACAGACACAGTATGGCCATACTTGTCAGGAGCACTGGATCTAGAACCTGGGCTAGATCTAACAGATTGGAGAGAGCTATTGGAGAGAAGAATCAGACAGATCCACTGGATAGGTCTAGAGAAGATGTGTGGAATTTGGATCTATTTCTAATTCTTGGCAATAGGATGGCAATGGAAAGAGAAAGGACTCTACTGGAGGTCTTAGATTCCTTGTTTGAATGTCAGAGACAAGGGAATGAAGAGGAATAGAGGTATAGGGGGTGAGTAGAGAGCAGGAGATGATCTGTTTAGTTTCATGCATCTATACCATAGCCAAGTGGAATTATTTAGAGGAAATGAGATACACTTCTTTGGAATTTAAGGAAATATTGGGATATAGTGGAAAAAAGTGTATATTGGTTTAATCGGTCATGAGGTAACTCATCAACAAGTTCAGTTTGAAAGAATGAAAACATTATTTGAAAATAGGGGAAAAACAGCTTATTCTTGGAAATCCAAGCATCATGTATGGTACAAGCTACTACAGAAAACACAGAGGAAGAATTGAGAAGGTGGAATTCTGTTTTGCAGATGTAGGATGACAAAAATATTTGTTGTTAAGAGTCCTAACTCACTTGGATTTTCATTTTCATTCCTTCTTTCTTTTTCCTGTTGGAAGAAAGAGTTTATTTTAGCTTATGGATCTCAGAGGGGTAAAATCCATAAGCATGGTAGCAGGATAGTAGGCTGGCTGATCACATTTTTATTTACACACAGGAAACAGAAAGCTGGAATTTCTAATTTAGAATTACTATTTGTATCTTATATATGACTATTTTAAACCTTTCATTAGTTAAGTGAATTCTTCCTATCAGAGAATTTAGCTTTAGAATTTCTGTTGACAGTCATTTAGCTATACCTACCACTCATTAATTTTTATCATATAATTATTTTTTTACCTGATAAGGAAGTTAAACATTTTGCTTATTTTTATTACATCTGAGATAGACTGTGACTTGTATAAAATTTCTTCATTTCATTTCCCCTTCTTTTCTTTTTTTGGATTTCCTGAAATCATCCTGTCAGTCTAATCATTTAAAAAGCTTTTGAATGACTCTCTGAATTACCCTGGAAAGATGGAGTTATATTTACCTTTTTGTTGTTGTCACATATACCTGAGAAAACCAACACAAAGCAGAAAAGTTTTATTTTAGTTCATGGTTTGGGAATTTTTCAATTAATAGTTGGCTGCCTCTGTAACTTATAAACTCTTGGGAAAACCGAAGGAGCATCATGAAGAATGAGCACAGTAGAAGGCTACTCACTGGCGGTGGGGATGCACACCTTTAATTCCAGCACTCAGGAGGCAGAGGTAGGTGGGGCTCTCTGAGTCTGAGGCCATCCTGGTCTAGGACAGCTAGGGCTGTTAAACAGAGAAACACTGTCTCAAAAAGCAAAAGAAGGA
>LOJH01014099.1:11473-23972 GCA_001685095.1 Ellobius talpinus | reverse complement strand
AAAATCAGTAGCCCTCCTATACACAAAGGATAAAGAAGCTGAGAAGAAAATCAGAGAAACATTACCTTTCACAATAGCCACAAACAGCATAAAGTGTCTTGGAGTAACACTAACCAAGGAAGTGAAGACCCATTTGACAAGAAATTTAAGTCTTCAAAGAAAGAAATTGAAGAGGTTACCAGAAAATGGAAAGATCTCCCATGCTCTTGGATTGGTAGGATCAACACAGTAAAAATGGCAATCCTACCAAAGGCAATCTATGGGGTGAATATTTTCAATAATGTAGTGTTTATTTCAAAATAAACATTACAAATGCCTCATTACAAAGAAGTGGTAAGAACAGGTGATGGATATAGCAATTTCTCTGGTTTGATCAGTACATAACATGTATCAAAATTTTATGTGTATATGCAGATATACATGTATCAAATCTTTACCCTGTACCCTATACATTTTCCAAGTAAAAATAAATTTCCATTTGTGGATGAAGTTCAGTGGGAAAGAGGGCTGTGCTAGCAAACCAGAGACCCTGGGCTCAAGCCCTAGTACCACCTAAAACAGAAAGTAAAAGTCTATGTCCAGTCTCTGTTAATTCAAGTTATACTGACATGAATATGTTTGACCTTAAACTTTTCCTCCCAAGGCAAATAAATATTTAAGCTGTAATCCCTGAAATAAAATTACTGGGACAAAGTATACGTGACGTGAATTTTGATTAACCTTTCACAGGACCACTCACGGCAGTTGTGGAAACACAGACTCCCATCAATATGTATGAGAATGGCCATTTCATATTCCTGGCTGCGCGCTGGTCATTTTTAACAAAAGTGCTATAGTTTCAAATACCACGGTGCAATTTTACTTTGTGTTTTTCTTCTGAATGTGATTAAATATCTTATAGGTACACATTCCTTTTCTGTGAACAATCCATGTCTTTTGTCCATCTTTTCTTCATGACTATTAATCTCATTTTATTGACTGGAAAGAGTTATTTATATATTAATTTAATTTGCTTCTTTCATAACTGTGGTATAGTATCTTAACACAACCCATACAGCATCTTTTGGTTCCATCACTGCCAAGAAGAAAAAAGTCACGTTGACTAATTTCTCGAGTGCTCTAAGGTCTGTGTGCCCCTGGAGCTTGGACTGATGGTCCCTTTACCTGAATTCTCATTTCTCATCTGTCTCTCTCTGTCTACCTCTACTTGGCTTTAGATTTCACACATTATTTATATGATAAATTATAACCTGAGGCTTGTACTACCCAAAGTCTAGCTGTTTTTTTCTACAGAATCTTGTATTTTCCCCATTGTACTGTATATATACAGTTTGCAATGAATTTTGTATTTGCCAAATGTCCTAGATTTCAAATTCCATATAGACCCAATCTCTATTTCTGTGATAATCTGGAGAGGTTCTAGAGGTACAATGACATTTTGGTTGCTATTGAATCCTCGGTTGTTCAGTTCTTGTCATGGGACACCATAAGCATTCATTGATTGCATCCGTGGGTGAATGAACAAGTTATGGTATTCCCTGAACTGCATGTACTTTTGTGCCCATTTATGCTCCGTATTAGGACATTAGGACACTGAAGTGTTGTATAGAGACAGTCACATTGAAGAACACTGTTTTCTCAAGTCATCTCTCACAAGGCATTGCCAATTGTAATTTTTCTTCCTCATGTCTTTGTTTTTATTAATGAAAGTCATATTTCCTTCAAACTTACGGGTGATACAAATGCTTATCCCACACAAACATAGCTTTTCATCAGTCCTTGGGCTACTACCCCTGCCCTGTAGAGTTAGCACCAGGCTCTCTTCTCCTTATTACAAGTCTGTTGATGAAGACAGTGTGTGTGTGTGCGTGGTATGTGTGTGTGCGTGTGTGAGTGTGTGTGTGTGTAAGGATGAATAATTATCACGGGAAATTTGATAGAAGAATAAAAATAACCCATAGGGAAAAGTTATTACCTTGCTGTTTAAAAGATCCAGTATTAACAAATTAAACAATAAGACAAAAAGCAAAGCCAAATCAAACAAAATGCCTCCCCCCACCCTACACACAAAGGAAACAGAACACATGGACTTCTTTTTGTGTTGGTCAACTGCATCTGGGAATGGGGCCTGTCCTGGAATGTGGTTGACAGACCCAGCGACACTCTATTGGAGACCCAGCAGGTATCAATTGCAAATAGCTTCTTGGTTAAGGAAGTACTTACTTCGAAGTACTTTGTATCCACTTCCCCTCCTTGGTGCTGGGAATTGGGGATTTTTGTCTGGTTTGAAGTTGTACACATCTTTGATTTTGTGTGTGTGTGTGTCATTTCTTTTCTTTTTGAGAGAGAAGGGAAGGGAGGAGGGAGAAAAAGAAAGACCATAAAATTTGATAAACATAGAGATGGGGAGGATCTACAGGATCAAAATACATTGTATATTTTTGTAATAAGTAAAAAATTGTCTTAAAGAAATAAGTCAGAGTTTTGCGTGTCAATGACCATATGCACATGCCTATAAATGATTGGAAGTCATTCATGCCACTTGACAGAAATTTTACTGAGTGTTACATAATGAGGGTGCCCCAATGTAGAAATAAATCACCCAAACTTGTTTTTGTTCATATTTTTAATTATTTTTATTTAAAAATTATTTCATAATTGGTATACTGCTTTGACATTTTTACTAAGATAAAAATAGTACAGCTAATAATCTCCATAAGGCATATTCCATATTCTCGATTTATCTTTTATTATTATTTTTAGAGGAGAATAGTTATTAACATGGCATTAGAGAAAGAGTAAAACAGCTTCATCTAAAATAAGAGCACCATACCAAACACTGCACTACTGTTTTGCATGTATGAACATTCAATAGAATACAGAAAAACAATGATAGATATAAGACACTTTTTTGTGCCCTGTTAGTACATTGAGAGGACATTAATATCCCTGTATTACAGTAATGCACTAAATTACACACTACCATTATCATGGTTGACAACCAGACTTGTTCTCATAAGCTTCCAAGGACAGTTATGGGCAATTATTCACTGTGAACCACTGACAAAAGGGCCAGTGGATAATATTTTTATCCAGGTCTCCATTCTACAATTGATGGCTATGAATTAACAATATGCTTGCTTCATTGAAAATGTAGTTTTTTAAGTTTTCATAATTCTTTTTGTTGTCTACACTCAGCAATTTTTCTGGTTTCTACATGTGAGAATTTCTTAGCTTTAATTTTATATGTTTAACAACTTAAATGTGTCTGGAATATTTGGTATCTTTTGTCCACTCAAGACAGTCTGGAAATGTTTGAATGTAAAGACCGACCTTTAGTCTTGTCCTCTGTGAGTGGGTTTATGCAGGGGATGCAGTCATGGCAACATATATGTAGATCTCCTGGAGAAAACAGCTTCAATGATTAACATGCTTCTTCAGTTCAATTTGCTACTAATGAGGCTCAAACATGGCCTAGTAAGGCTTTGCATATGATACATAAATGGATAATTTTCAGTGGGTTAAAGTCAACACAACTAATTTTATTATCTCACAAGTATTAGGAAGGAACAATAGTTTACTTTTCTTGGTGATCTGGGAAAAACAGAGGGTAATGACATGTGTACAATCCAGAGATGTTTTGGTAAGTCTCTCTCTTTTTCCTTCTCACTTGCTCCCTTGTTTTCCTTCTCTCTCTTTTCCAATAATTGTCCCAACATCATCAGATCCTCCAAAACATGAAGTTAAAGATGACTAAGATGACTTCATGTGTCTTTAGCGTAGCTGACTGGGTTGCTGACAAACAGATCTCATGGCTTTATCTAAGCTGCATTCATTTGCCTCAGAATGATAGAAAAAAATAGCATCTTCATTGGTTCTTGAACAAAGTCTTAAACATTCGCACTGATCCACTCAAGAGAGCCATTTCTCAGTGCAAAGTATTTTGCAGGTCATCTGCTCAAGGATTGCATTTGTGCAACACTCTGTGAGGTGTTGATTCTTTCTTCTGTTTTCCAGCAATTCTTTGATAATAACAGCAAACACTCTTCTGAGTGTATCACCAATACTGGATCATTTAATCCTCATGGCAACCTCTTGTGGTTTTTCTCCTTCTTCAAGTTACAGGTAAGAAGTGGTCTATGGTTGCTGTTTGGCTCTCCTCAGTTGATGACTTCTGGTTAGGGTGCAGGTGGAGAAAGACTTTTCCTCCTTTGGTGGGAATAGCCACTAAGAATTTCACCATACTCCAGTGAGTATATATATATATATATGAAAGTAATTTATGCTGTGGCAATGCTGAAGCATGCATGGGTAGCCCATATATGGTGGTTCTGTTGAACTTGTCCATATTGTTTTTCATGGTCTAAGTTGATGAGGACCACTGACCAGGTCTCTTCCTCAAGAGGGCACCAGATGGTTGTGAGCCACCATGAGCACCATGAGCTGGGAGTTAAACTCAGGAACTTTGGAAAAGCAGGCAGTGTTCTTAACTTTTGAGCCATATATATCGACAACACAAAATGGGCCTGCTTTTTCTCTTTTGACTGGGTGAGTGCAATCAGGGTGCATGATGTGAAATTCTCAAATATTCAATAAAAGAAAGAAAGAAAGAAATGGGGTCATAGGCACTTGCTTGGCCATATTTTGCTTTTCTTAAAATGGACCACTTCCTTAGTCCCTGTTTAAAGAAATATTTGAAAAATAAAGACCTAGGGTAGAACCAAACATGGCTAGCAAAAAGAAAAAAGAAAGAACAAAACCAACCAAATGATTCCCAACGTTATTCTACTATGTTCATAGATTGGTGCCTCGTCCCATGGTCATCCCAGAGGCTTCCTTTGGCAGGAGATGGTAGTGGGTCCAAAGATTCATGGGCAGACATTATGTGAAGAGAGACTAAATTGTAGATCTCCATTGGGCCTCTCCCTTAGGAGACTGATGAATTCTGTGGCAGAGTGGTCGGAAAGATTGTAAGAGTCAGTGGGGATGGAAGACACCAGGAGATCATGGTGAACTGAATCAACCAGTCCGGGCTTTCCTGAGCTCACAGAGACTGAATTGGCAAACATGGGTCCTGCATGGGTCTGCACCAGGTCCACTTCATATAATCTTATGACTATTAGCTTGCCATTTTGTGGGACTCCTAACTGTGAAAGCGGGTGTGTCTTTGACTCATTTGTCTGCTCTTGGGATTCTTTTCATCCTTTTGGGTTGATAAGGTTTGAGACCTTATCCAGTCTCAGTGGGAGGGCTTTTGCCGTGTCTCATTATATTTTGTTTTGTCATGTTTGGTTGATGTTTCTTGGAGGCCTGCTCTTTTCTGAAGAAGTAGAAGAAATGGAGGAGGTGTGGATCTGGAGCAGAGGGGAGATGGGAGGGAGCTGGAAGGAGAGGAGGGAGGAGAAACTGTGGTTGGGATTTTTGTCTGAAAAAGGGATCGATTTTTAAAAAGGAAAAAAACAGTGAAATTAGTGGATCAAAGAAAAGGAATATTCCAGAAATCACGATGTAGGAGGCAAAACTGAATTGATGCAGAATGACCACAGAAGCACCCGAATTCTCTCGGAAACTATACCGACAGAGAATTGCTGAAGAAAATGCTTGAGAGGAGTCAATTGACAATTTATTGTTAAATAATTTTTGTTGCTAGTAAAGTTGAAGTTTAAGAAACAATATTTTCAAAAAGTCACCTTCTGAATTGGGCTGTTTGTCCTTTAAAAATTGTGACATTTACCTTTATTTCTATTTTGGGGGTAGGAGGTCATGGTGGGGGTAAGAATTATTGTTAACCATTTATTTGCTGAAATTACAAATGTTTGTAATTCGCTTGAAAATTACACATGTGTAAGTATACGCATATTATATCAAATTAACTTGTCTACTATGGACTCTATTGGTCCTTTTCTTTTTGTTGGGCTCCTATCTTGACATTGTGTTTGTAGCATCTCTCCTGATTCTGAGAAAAGCTTTATTTGTTTGTCTGTTTATTATTTATTTGTCACTTGAACCCACAGTTTCACACACGTCAGATAAGTGCTTTGTCACTGAGTCGTACCTCCAACTTTCTTTTTCCTTACTAAATCTTATGAAATGTAGTCTCATTAAGTTGTCCAGGCTCGCCTTGAATTCATGTAGTAATTTCGACAGACATTAGATGTTTTATCTTTTGGCCTCAGCAACCTGAGCAGCTGCTGTTTTATTTTTGCTGCAATTTTCAACATGCTTTATGGCTGTGTATTTCAGATTTAAATCTTTAATCTATCTCATCCTAATGTGTGCTTGAATGTGAAACCCCAAGGCTACTCATTCTAAACAGTCATTTCTACTTCTCACAGTGGTATAAGGTGTCTTCACCACATTCTACTTCATCCCTGCTTGTCTTCCCACAGCCACATCACATCTCCAATGTGGCATCTTATTTCTTCTTCTGCGGATTATTGCTGTAAACCCTCACTTGCCACCTTAGTTTTGCTCTACTATTCCCAAGTCACTTTCTTAATGTGCAAGTGTGTTTGCACTGCGCACTTCTCCCTGAGAACTCAGAAGTGAAGGCCAAATGTATCACTCAACCCTCTCCCCTTGCTAACTTCCCTCAAAATTCTTGGGTGAGGGTTACCACAGCAATCACCTGGAGGTAACTACTGCTCATTCTGACAGTGAGTCTGTACACTCAGGATGTTCAGAAAACATCTGTAACATCCTGAGACTATGGCTGTTTTGGGGAGAGATGGTCTGTAACAGCATCCTCCTGTCACCTCCTTTTCCCAGGGGCATTCATAGTCAGGTTATGGAGCAGGACCTGTGCAGGTGACAACAGACTTCTAGGTGACTCAGCCACTTTCTTCTGAAGCCCTTTTTTTTGATAACCTAGCCTCCATCAGGCAACCTCCTCAAGAGTGCCACCACGTCTGATCATATGAATCTCGTAGTTTTTCCCTGTTGGCAGCTGAGAATGGAAAGGTAAGAGAAAGACATGGGCGCAGGAAGAAGCTCTCAAGTCTGCTCCTGGCTTCTTATCTCTGTCTCTGTGCATGTGTTTGCCTCTGGGTTCCAGCTCCACCTCTTCTTCTACATTTGTCTATTAGTTCCTTGCAGTCTCTGCCACCCCCATGGCCTCCACAGCCGTCTACAATCACTATCTGATTCATCCTCGAGCCTGCACCCTGAAGCCTGGGTTTATGTTTTAGGCAAACCTCTGTGTTTATGCTCTATCATGGTCTGCATTGTTTGTCCAAGTCACATTTCCAAACAGAGTGACAAGCCCTTTCCTCCACTGCTTCTGCTCCTGGGTTCTCCATTTCTGCAATGGAACCCCCATCCACCAAATGACCTGGGTTAGAAATGGTCTCCAATTCCTATTTCTGCCTGCCTCAACATCCGGTCAAGGTTTTGTACTCTTTACATCTCTGTCTCTTCCGGCAACACCTAATTTTCTGTGCAGGCACCCTGAACCAGCCTCCATTGCCTCTCTTGCAGACATTTGGGAACACATTTCCAATTACGTATCTCACTGCAGCCCAGGTTATCCCACAAAGGGCAAGCCACACAGCAGCCCACAATATAGATCCTTCAGCCATGGCTGAGATCCTTTTCAGTATGATTCCGCCTTTGCTAACTGGTTTTGCTTGGTGCCTTCTCCATTCTTCTCTTCTGGCTAACACTTATCCATCCTCCAGTATTCTGTACAGCCATCTATTTCCCAAGGAGAGCCCCTGTGACTCCCTTCAGCCTTGATGAGTCTAGCATGATAAGCTGTCTAACCACCCTCTTCATGTGCTGTTACTCTTCACATCTGCCCTTCCTACTACTGGCATCAGTTAAGCCCATTGGCTTGCATAGGCCTGGGAACTATGGGAAAAACGTAGCAAGGGTCAAAGGAAGCACTAAAGTCAATTCCAGACCTCTCTACTCCACTTCCTGACATTCCTTCTGGGAGGAACGAAGGACATGGCCACCCAGTATGCCTCTTCTTGTTCAGTTTCTAAGTTCTCTTTCCTGAAATTCACCCCCGAGTTCCCAGGTAACTTTAGAGATGCAAACACTAAATGCTAGGAGACACTTTAGCAAGTAGGGCTGCCCGCTCTGTTGTGGCCTGTTATCAAGGTCTCACACAGACCCCGTTCCACGGAGCCCCAGGACTCTGTGAATGGCAGAAGTGATCTCCCGGTTTCGCAGGCTGTAGATAAGGGGATATAGAAGCGGTGTGACATTGGTATAAACCAGTGCAAGTGTCCGATCCAGTCGCGGGGAGTAATTGGACTTGGGCCGCACATACATGAAGGTGGCACAACCATAATGCAGGAAGGTAACAGCCAGGTGCGAGGCACAGGTGGATGCAGCCTTGCGTCTGCCTCCACCTCCACGCAGGCGGCGCAGGGCAGAGGCAATGGCCCCATACGAGGTCAGAATGAGCATTGAGGGCAGCAACAGCAGCACCAGGCAGGCTCCTAGCAAGGGCAGCTCATCTATGTAGCTCCGTGTGCAGGCCAGGTGCAGTAGGGCAGTGATGTCGCAGAAGAAATGCACCAGCAGGCGGGAACCACAGAAAGGCAGGTGGAAGACTGCCACCGTTAGCCCCACTGACACTGCAAGTCCCCCAAGGTAGCAAGCCAGGGCCAGTCGTGCACATAAACCGGTGGTCACTATAGATGCGTAGCGCAGTGGGTGGCAGATGGCCACATAGCGGTCATAGGCCATGGCTGCCAACAAGAAGCACTCAGCCCCACCCAGGGCCACAAACATCTGCATCTGGACAGCGCAGCCCAGGAAAGAGATGGGGCTGCCCCTGCCATGGCCAGGCATACTCAGATCGACTAGAGAGCGGGGCACCACCACCAGCGTGTAGCAGAGTTCGATGGCTGACAGCTGGCAAAGGAAGAGCAGCATGGGCGGTCTGGTGGGCACCGAGACCACAGCCACCAGGATGAGTAGGTTCCCACTCAAAGTCACCAGGTGCACAGCCAGGAGCACCAGGAAGAGAAGGGGCCTCAGGTGTGGGAACTCGAAAAAGCCTTGAAGGAGAAAGCCACAGGTTATGGTGTTATTGCTGGTACTGTCCATGCACTGGGGTCAGATGGCACCTGTGGGAGTGAATCAGAGAGGCAGGGTGAGCCTGTGGGTGTGGCTTTCTGAAAGCTGAGAAAGGGTTACTTGGTAATCAAATCAGAACTGGGAGTGGTGGCTGCAGAAATGGTCCATGGTTGATTACTGGTCCGTCTTCCCCACCACATCTTCAGAGGAACACCTACCAGAATTGCTAGTGCAGAAGGCCTTTTCTGCCTTCTGCACTAGCAATTCTGATTTGAGACAAGCGTCTTAGCGTGCATGACTCCTGACCTCCACCCAGAGAATCAAACCCTGGCCCCACTAGAGTCATTTTGTGTTTGATATGGTCATAAGTTTTAGACCTCAAGGTTCTCTGAGGCAGAAAATGTTCCTCTCCTCCCTATTTCTCCATCCTCTTTCTTAGCTAACGATGCTTTCTGAGGTACGGATAGCGCCATAGAGTGACCCAGCATGTATGAGGGTCTTGTAGACCATCTCAAGTATCTTTTGTGAAATTAATTAATTAATTAGTAAATTAATTATTTTCCAGACCAATCATAGTTTTCCCTGTCTCCCCCCCATTCCTCCTAGTTCCTCTCCACATCTCCCCTCTCAACCCCCCACCTCCTGTGTATACATCAGCCAGCCATGGCATATTAAGTTGCTTTAAGACTAGATACCTCCTTTCCTATTAAGGCTTTATGAGGCAACCCAGTAGGAGGAAAGGGTCCCCCAAGCAGGTATCAGAGTCAGAGACAGTCCTTCCTACCACTATCAGGAGTCCCATTAGAAGACCAAGCTACATAACTGTAATGTATATATATACAGAGGGCATCTGTCAGTGTCATGCAGGCTTCCTGGCTGTGAGCCGAGTCTCTGTGAGCTGGCATGAGCCCAGGTTAGCCCCTTTTTTATTTTTAAAGTGAAAAATAGAACTAGGATGGGTTTGGGGCTGGATATCAAGGGTTTAACTTCTCAAAGAAACGAAAAAACAAACAAACAAACCAAAAAAACTGAATTCCTGAGACTGAACCTTGGCACTCCCTATAGCCCATATGCTGTTCTGGAATGAGGTCACTGGAGTCAATCAGACAATCTATATTAACTTAACCTTCATAGAGACCCAGATCTGTGGTACATGCTGGGGCAGCAAGGAAGCTCTGGGGGGAGCTTGTTGGATTTGTTAGGATCCAAAAGGACCTGACATTGTGATTAATACTCTGTCATCATGAGAAAGGGTGATGTGTGTCTGTGCTGGCTCAGCTCGCATGAGCAGGACTCTCCAGATCTGTCATCAGACTTCTGTTTCTGCTACCTGGTAACGCATCTGCAGGCAACAGTTGGGAAACAGTGTCAGCGTGCAGATCTGCTGTGCTGCCGAGACTCTCCTGAGTGGAGGAGCCCATGTGGGGTGGAAAGAAGGCCGTGTGACCTGCAGGAGGATGTTTGACTTCCTAACAGGTGTCAGCAAAAATATATTTTTAAAGTTTTTTTATGTCTTTAAGAATTTAATCCCAGACTCTGCCATGCCTTCAGTGCTCTAATCAACAGGGACCATGGAATTTGTTCACAGTTCTCAGGGCGGAGTGAAGGAGCCGTGAAGCCGGGTGAAAACAGCAACACATGGCTGCGTGAAAGAACAATAAGCCCTGTAGAGGCCTTGGCTTTTGCTGTTGAATTCTCCTTTTGGTGAATTTTGATTTATCAGCATCATCCTGTGCTCTTTTCTGTAGCGTCTGAAGGGAGCTTTTGCTAACACACATTCTATTCTACTAATGGAAGAAGAGGTGATGGGGTAGGAGTAGGTCTGAGGGAGATAGATTCATTTACCGTGATGTTTAAACCCTCCCCTCACCTTTGGGGGCCATTTTGTCACCTATTGAACAAATTTAGCCAACCTGAGTCTTGTGCCTGTTCTCAGCCAGGTGTTGTAGCATTAGGAGTGAAGTTCACAGAGAGAGAATTGGTGGCTTGAGATTTCAGGCAGATAGAACTTCTGGCCAGGACAGAGACAGCTGTCCAGCTGCCCCTGCTGGCCTCCTTATCATTGCCTTTCATCTCTTCCGAGAAGCCAATGGGATGGGTTCTGGAAGGGGAGACAGATACAGTCTGTTTTATTTTCCTTCACTTTCATGATGTAAGCCAGGCAGATGACAAGAAGCCCTGGATGATGGCCCTGGATCTAGTTGTTCAAGAATAATCTTGTTTTCAAAGTGAGGCTGCATAAAGCAAGCCAGATGGGCCAACTATTTGAACATGATCAAGGGGGTATATCTGCTTTGTGTAGCTCTTCAGAAGGAATTGTTACAAACTCTAGGAATGTAAGCTAGGTCTAAGAAAATGCAAAGATCAGCTGGGCATAGTAACCCACAACTTTAAACTCTGCACTGAGAGTCAGAGGAAGGCAAAGGTCTGGTGCTTCAAATCTCGCTTCTTCCTAGCAAAAGAAGCTGGAGGAAGAGAGAAAAGTTGCTTGGACACCACTTCCTTGCAAAAGCCACAGTTCTTGGTTGCCAGTATGTATATGGTGGTACACAATTGTCTGTAACTCTGATTCCAAGGGATCTGATGTCCTCTTCTGGCCTCTGCAGGCACCAAGCATGCATATGGTACACATACATATATATGGATATATAAAAAAACTCATATATAAAAAATTCATAAGAATAAAATAAAAGTAAATAAATCTTTAAAATTTTTTCAAACAACATTAATAATAATAATAATAATAATAACAACAACAACAAATAGTAATATAAACCACTCAACAGAAATATACTGTAGTAGCCTTATTGAGGCAGCCAGATTGTGTTCCCAACAAAGAGAGGCCTGGGTAGAACAGTGTCTCCTTGGGGGAGGTTTCCAAGTAAAAAAGCAATTAATAACAGAAATATAACATCATTAAGCCAGGAACTTGGGCATATGCAGCAAAACTGACTGCAGTAGCCATGTTGAGACAGCCAGATGCAGTCCCTCATAGACTCCAAACAGAACAGAATGCCCTCTCTGGTGAGGCTTCCAAGCAAAGGATAAACAGCTTTAGACAAAGACAAGGTCATCAAATCAGGCACTCGAAACACCCAGCAGAAAACAGCTGGTGAAGCTGAGTCAGTCAGCAGGAGTTCCTGATTGAGCGTTCTCTCCTTGGATGAGCTTCCCAAGGCTGAATGTGGGCTTCTCTTCCCCCTTCTAGGCACTTTTATATCATGTGATAAACAGTAGCAACTTCTGGTGGAGACAAGTCTTCTAGCTATTTTCAAGTATCTAGTATTTTTATTCTTGAACTATTTTACTGTTTTCTTCCTTCAGTGTCACAGATGAGGGACCTTGAAGGATACACTGAGACATGCATGCTTGTGGGTCTGAAATGGGATAAGGGGAGCCCTGCTTCCTGAGCCAGCTTATCAGTGAACTCAAAGAATACTCTCTCTCTCTCTCTCTCTCTCTCTCTCTC
>LOJH01014099.1:0-11391 GCA_001685095.1 Ellobius talpinus | reverse complement strand
TCTCTCTCTCTCTCTCTCTCTCTCTCTCTCTCTCTCTCTCTCTCTCCCCCATCTTGCATATCACAACACTATGTAGCCTTCCTCATTTAAATGTTCCCTCAAATCACACCCCAAACAAGAGGCACATACAGCCCCTTTCTGTGGCTTCCTGTAGACTAGAAATGACCCCCAATCACCCAAGTGTTCCTGTCCTCAGATTTTTCCTTCACTGATATTTCTCTTGAGGACAGCGGGTGTAAGCAGTAATGCAGATAATTTAAGATAGCAAGTCTAAAAATAATTTCTCTTTAGTTTTGACATTCATCGCTGCTCTTGTTATTTTGTTCTGGCAGATTCTTGCTTCTAATTGTGTGAGGCTCCATGAAGCACCCATGGAGTCATGGCTGGCTGGTGGCCCAGGACATCTGGATGTGGTTGGAAGGTTTTCTGGTTTAGAGATTCAGACCTTGGATTTAATTTTGCTGGTCAGAGTAATAAAAATTATCCATTACAATGATTTTTCTCATTGGCCATTTCAATAGCTAATCAAAGCACTTCTAAACATGGACATAGAATGGATAGAAGGGGAGACAGACAGGTCAGACTCCTTCAGCTCTTGAGAGTTCCATACATGCTAAACTGGAGATTAAAGGTCAAATGGTAGAGCTAGACTCATGCTATGTGTAGTAAGCCCCATGTTAAGTAAGAATGGCTACCTGGAGCCTCAGCAATGTCTGTGGGCAGAACTGGACTGGAGCTAAGTCTCAACAAAATTGCCTTCCAGTTTAAGCTTAAGCTCACTGATCTAGCGTCTTAGCTTACAGAAGCATCAATAAAAAAGGCCACAGCAGAATTCATTGTCGAAAACAAGTCAATTTAGAAAGTTACAAATAAATTTGGATATCTTGACTGCATTGGGTCTCTAGTCTATGACTTTCTATAAACGATAATGAAATTATTTGCTTAGTGTTTTTTAAGGGAATAACATATTCAAAAGGTGATGATTCCTTCTTTTTCCTTAATTCTTTCTGAAAAACAAAGAACACTCACAGTTTAAAATTGCTTTGTTGTTTTCTGGGTGCTTGAATTGGAGAGGAGGGGGCAAGTGAGCTAGCTCTGCTACCACTGTGGAACGACCATGAAGAAAGCAATTTGTTGTGGAATCCATAGAGAATGTGAAGAAGCTTCTAGAGCAGACTTGGCAAACAGTAACCACAGGAACACTGCGGGTAGTTTCACATTTATGCTTTATAATTTGGAAGGCTTAGGTCTTATTATTTGGAAACTTCTAGAATGGACTTGGCACACAGTAGTACACAGGAACACTGGAGTTAGACTCACGTTTATGCTTTATTATTTGGAAGGCTTAGGTTGATTATTCCCTTAGCATTCCTCTTTCTGTCTAGGAAATTTCAGCCTTTGACTGGTCCATTTTAAGTCCTTTGGCGGTGTGCCTACTATCTTCCTGAGGTCTCAATGCGCACTATGGGCAAGGTGGGTGCACATGTATGTAGCTGTAGATAAGTCTGTTTGTATTATCTATCTTTATCATCTATCTACCTGTCTGTCTGCCTGTCTATCATTTACATTATCTATTTCTATTATGCATGTATCTATACTATCTAACTTCCTCCCCTTTCCTACCTCCCTCTCTCCTTTCTTCCCTTCCTTCCTTCCTCACTTCCTTTCTCCATCCCTCCCTTTCTCCATCCCTCCCTTATTTTCTTTCCCTCTTTCTTTCTAGTTTGCCTCTACCTATCTCATTATCTCTATCTTACTATTTATCTTTTTTGCAATTATCTTTATGCAAATATATATATACACATATATACATACATATTTCTGAGTTGAGATCTCAACTCAGCCACTTGTCAACTCTATTACTTTTGGGTAAGGTACTCAATTTCCCTGATGCTTCATCTCTTTACATGAAAATGGAGGTGATGATGCTGAATACCTAGTGTTGTTATAAATACTAGGGATAGTATAAGGAAAACCCACAAAGAAAGTAACTCATCATATTGAAGTGTAACTTTAGCTTCTATGTAAACATGTCAGCCCTTTGGCTCCACCTGAATAGAGACTATAATGACTCTTTTTCCTACTCAAGTAGACCTTCACCTTGGACCATGACAGGTGCCTTGGAATGAATTAATTTTATACGTTTACATTATTGTATATTTCAGTTAAACATTGTTTGAGAAACGAAGTCCCTTGAATTAAAACTTATTGTGTTGGTACTTTCTGCTCACACAAACATTTTTTCAGTGGTATCTTCCCACCAGTCTGGCAGGTTATTTACTTGGGGGGCTGCGAAATCACCTCTGGATTTAGTGATTTCATCGTGTACTCTTTTTCTCCCCCCCAGTTACTTATGATCTCAGCTTTGATTCCTGAGAGATGCGCTATTTGCCTGTGTGTCATTTCTCTCCAGTGGGTCTGTTTCTTTTACAAGATAAAGTAGCTTGCTAAATTCTTCATGACTGAGTGTGACATGATACCTTGTCAAAGGCTTTTTTGAGGCTAAGTATAAGAACTCTTGTTAGTTTCTCGGTGTCATGTTTATTCTCTAGAAGCATCAAAGTGAATTAACAGAGAACATTTTCTTTACACAGACATTCTTGCTTCCCCACTATTGCATTTTCGGAAGTATTTAAAGATCCTACATTTTATACAGATGAGATGATCTTGACAGTTTATATGGCTACCCATGAGCTCTTCTTAAAATGGTAGCCACGTGGCTGACCTTTCTCCAGCTCTGGGTCAACATGCTACCCGAGGCTGTGAACTTTGACTAACGTTTCCCAGACTTCATGCTTCTTGATGAGTCAGGGAGACTAGTCCCGACAGTAATGTGCGCGTCTCTTTAGAGCAGTCTGGATAATTGCCATGCTTTGTTCTCCTTTCTCCAGAAATCAATAGTGTGGGATTAGGACTTTCAGAAGAGGATGTTTTCCAGGCATCCTGCTCTCTCTTATTTTCAACTGGGGAGGAACTTTGAACCGTGAAAATCTAGGAGTCCTACTGATTGTAGAGCTGGCTCTTTGCCTTTGATGTGTTGAAAGATATTCTCTCCCTGAATGAAACAGGAGCCATTTTAATGAATGTCTCTAACACAGGCTTCCTCCAGAGGCAGATAGATAAGCTTCAAAAATGAGCTCTTTGATGTTCCACATAAAAACCGTCTGGTGCGGAGACTGCCCCAGTTCTGACACAGTTGAAGGTCAGCTCTATCACAGGAAATGAGTGATCACTGTGTTGTCAAATGTTGAAAAGGACCCTAGGTCCAGGGATCACTTACTTTACTTGGAAAATATTTGCTCTGTAAAGAAAACTTGCTTGTTTTCAAAATTTATTTTTAAATCAATTACTGTCTTCTAGGATGGTGATTTTTTGCAGGCTTGAACATACTTCTAATTTAGAAACTACTTCAATCTACAAGACGGCAAGAGGGCTACCTTGGAAACTGAAAGACTCTCCCTCTAAATGATGGTTCTCTGTTCCTTGCTGGCCATAGAGTTGGAACTAAGGGATGAGAAACATTAGACCCACGAAGGGAGATGCCAAGGCTATTTCAGTATTGCCAGGGCATTTTCATAATTCACTGAGATGAAAACAAACAAACAAACACAAAAGGTCAGTCCTTGTAAGAAAAAACGTATTTCTCTGTGGGATGAGCCATCTTTCTGGGGAAAATGGTTCACTGTCCCTGAGAGCCCATACTCCCTGGAACCACCTAGATGTTTTGTGAGCGTGAAGAGCATCAGGGTCTCCTCCCCTGCTGTCCAGTTACCTACTTTCTTTATGTCCAAATTAGACCCCCAAGTTTGCCAGAAGGCAGCTAATGATTACATTAAGTGAGATCAATGTGGTGTATTCAGCCTGTTGGAGGCCAGGCTTGGACAGGGACCTACATTCTCTTTAATTGGATAGTGTCTGGTTTTGTGGTCCAGGGGCAGGGGTGCTGAGGATTTCATTCCAAAACAGGAGGGACAAAGGAGTCTTTCCTGTCTTGGTACTGTCAGTGGTAAAGTTTTGACCTCCATAAAGATGAGCAATGATCTTAGACCTGGCCATCTTGAATACTCTCTATTCTGCCTCTAAAAAAATGAAGGATGATCCTTCTTTTATATTCTTACAAATTATCTTATTGGAACCATGTGTTTTGGATACCTCTCATCATGGGGTTCACACAGGGACACAAAATTCCCTACTTGTAGATGGAAAGCAGAGATAAAAGGACAACATTTAGGCAAAAATAACTAAATGAAAATAGAAGCAAGCTACACAGTCAAGGCATCCATAGTTGCCTCGTACTGTATTTCAGCGTAGGCAGAACTTAAGGGCTCTGTAGGCGAGAGCACACTGGACATGCGTGCTAGGTAATGTACTGAGAAAAGAGGCACCAGATCCAGCAGAGGGAAGATGAAGGCGACATGATGAACTCTTGCTTCACCCGAGTTATCTCCGAGGGTAGACCCCGACAGAAGGCGGTTTATTTCCTTATCCCTATACTATGCTCTCAGTGTTTCTTTATCTCTATTTGCCTATGGATTCCCATCACCAGGCTTCTTCTTACCTGGGTTCAGAGATGAATGGTGTGGGAATGTAGAGGTGACTCAGGTCATGGTCTCTAGAGGTTGACAAGATCCCTGGTAAAACGGAGAGCAGTGGTTGCTATGGGTAGGTGTACAAGAGAAAGGGAGAGGTAATAGGAGACAGGTGAGAGATGGTCAAACTGGTGGGAAAGGAGAAATGAGAAGCAGAGAGACAGAGCAAACAGATGGGGGATTGCCGCAGGAGTTCCTGATGAATTGTGTCTGGTTGGAGCTATACTCTTACTTTACGTCCCCGGAGAGGTGAGGTGATGGGGAAAAAGGAGTATTACTAGTCCATTCCAATGGGAGGGCAAGAGCAAAAACATCCTGTGATTAATTATCCCCACAAAGTCCCTTCTCAAGGTTGGAGGCCAGGGTGGAGCTTGGCAAAGGTACAGCTCTGCAGTTGTCCAGAGAGAAATGACTTCCTATTTTGAGCTGCCCATCTGCCCAGAGCGTGGTCCTTTTCTTTGGCATCACACTTTCCCTAGGGTGTGTCTTACTTCTCTGTCATCGTGGCAGTTTCTATGTATACATGCTGATGCAGGCAGCAGTTCATATCACACAGCCGAACATCAGTCACTGGGGAGGTCTAAAGTGTCTTCACATGCTGGTGGCTACAACAATGAGATGAACACTAGGGTATCTGAAGGAATCTTCTAGCTCTCACACACATGAAGGGGCCCCAGAAAATGGCCATAATCATCTTATACTGTTTTTTTTAACCTTGCTATGTTAGTGAGACAGTTAAGAAAGGGTAAATTTGGGAGCTGCATACCTGCTCTTGATGGCTTGTTCATTATCTTGTATGGCCATATGTGCACCAGAATCATAGGACTTAAGAGTTGATTGCTTTTAATTAATTTACTCAGTCTCTTATTAATTAAGCTAGCAAATGGTTGTTGAAGGATAGTATATGCAAGTACTGACCTAATAACTGGGATATAGATTTATAGGTCAAATAGCAAAATAGACAAGCATGCTTGTCTGTGTGAAACTCACTGTTTAGAAAAAAGAAATAGACAGCAGTTAAGGCAACCATATGCTGTATTAGAAACTGATAAATCCAGCAGAAAAAAAATAAAAGAGGAGAGAGAATGTGAGGAATGTAATTTTAAAGAGGCTGTGGTGGAAAGTGTCTGGCGTGGAGCTTGAAGGAGGAAGTGAACCGTGCGGGTACGTGGGAACAGTACGGCCAGCAGGAGAAAGGCCTCTCCAGCAGCCCTATAGTGGGGAACAGGCCTGGCGTGATTGTGGCTCTGTGATCAAACCAGTGTTGTGGTAGGAACTGAGGTCAGAAGAGTAACACATGAGGACCAGAGGGTGGTGAGTGGCCAGTAGGAAGCACATTGTGAATGATTGGGAGACTTGGTTTTTGGTTTTGTTTGAAGATTGAGGGCTGGGATAATATTCAAGTTTCCTTCTGGATGCTGTGTTGAGAGCAGAGTAGACTGTAGGCCGGGGAAGAACTCAGAGAGGGTAGGAGATTCTATTACAGCTATCTGGGAAGGAAAATGGCTTTGATCAGATTAGCAGTAGAAATGATGAACATTGTTGGATTAGGATATGTTTTAAATGCAGAGCAATCAGAATTTCCTGGTGGGTTGGATATGGGGTGGGGAAAGGGAAGGAACAGAGTGACTTTTTAATTAATTACTCAGTTAATAAATTTTACTAAAGCAACAGGAAAGATAAAAGTGTGCTAAGCTCATAACAGGAAGTTTCATATGATCAAAGGTTAGAACACAATCAGAAGTATAAGTCAGGACATACTACAGCCGAGAGCCCCACCAGACAACCAGTATGTCAGTCTGTTGTTGGCGGTTTGACAAACACCCTGCATCTCAGGAGAGAGGTATAAGTTTGATCACCAGTTATTCTCATTAAACTGCATGGTATTACTCTGGGAATGAATATAGTCACAGAAAGGAAAGTATCCCAAATGCGAGCCCTGGTGCATTCAAATGTTAGTTTACATGGTCAAGAAAAAGGTAAAATAGGAGACTGAGTGGGAATCTTTGGGCCAGGTTTATCTGGTTTGCTTGTCTTCTACCTAACTTCCAGTTTTCACGTTTTGAATCATTGCAAACTATAGATGGAAATCATTCTATGTTACGTTAGCAAGACTTCTCTCTTGGCTTCAGTCCTTACACGGTGAGGATGCCAAGGTCATGCATAGGACGGGATGACAGTGTGGGAAAGCATCACCCTCTTCACCCAGTGGAAGCGAGGGCAGACCATGAATCCCTTGATGGAGAAACACTGGAAACAAGATGCTGCCTTCTGAAATTCCTGGTTATTATACCAAAATTTGCCAACATTTTGGCTACGTGTACTTTATGTGTTACTTCTTTGGTATATGTATTTGTGTTTATGTGTGCACGCGGAAGCCTGAGGCTGACTTTGGGTATCTTTCTTAATGGCTCACTTAGTTTTTTGAGACAGGGACTCCCAATGAGAGTCTCAACTAGGCAGGCCAGTGGACTCCAGGGATCTCCTTGCCTCTGTCTCTCCAACATTAGGACTTCAAGTGCCACCTAGCTTTTCATGTGTGTGCTGGGGACCTGAACTTAGGTCCTTATGTTTGCACAGCAATAATTTTAGCCTCTGAGCCACTTCCTTGGGCCCTACATTTAACCCTTATGCCCTTATTCTAACCACTAAAATAAAAGATTAATGTTTTGTGTCTAATGTTTCTAGATTTTAAAAGGATCTTATTTATGTGAACACATTATAAATCCTAAAACATCACACAAATCTCATAGTTGCTGTCATAGTGCACAGCCAACATCAAATACATCATCATGTATTTTCCAGCCTAGAACTCCCTCTAGCCACTCCTCCCAGGCACTACACTTCAGAAACTGGTGTGCTCTATTCTCATTTTTTCTCTCCACACAGTTTCCTGTAAGGTGAGAAGCAAGTGGGCTGGGACACATGCTGCATGAGCTTCCCTGGTGGTTAGGAGCCACAGATCTAATAATGATTTCATTCACAAACAGCAATGCGGCTATGCTTTAGAATTTTAGAAATCAAGCCAAGCGAATCTTGGACATAATTTCCAGGATGTGTCAAGTCTTGAGCTAAAGTAAAGTTTACCAGAGACAGGAGTTTGGGGTTTTCTACACAAGGTTTTATTTGGCTGCAGGCTGACTTCTTTTGAAGACTATGTCAACAAATGCAGTTCCCTTCCCCGGCCCTGGCATTCCACAGAGTGGCAGTGCTGCCGTCCCTTTTTATAGGACTGCTGTGACTTTTCTCAGATAGGTAAGCATGTGAGATCTGTATTTGCACAGAGGCTGGAGATACATATGGCATCATGTCCACATCTGTCAGCCATTTGTCACCAGATTGCAGATAGCTTGCTGGGCCCTGCTTCTGTGGATGAGGAGGATTTGCTTTCTGATGAGCTGCATGAGCCAACGAGAAGCTCCTTTTTTTTTTCTGGAGACATACAATTCTAAAGAACTATAGGGATATGGATGTTAGGAGAAACCCAGCAGGACAAGCCTAGGTTATCAAAAATAAGGACATCAATGAGACAGTGAAACATCACCTTGGAGAATACTGTTAAAACCTGAATGAGAAACGACNAAGAGGCGGTCATGGTCATTGAACACTAAGTTCCCAGGAGGAGCTGCTGTCTGGGAGGTAGAGGTGATGCAGCCTTACAGGATGAAGTGTGTCACTAGGGGTGGGTGTTGAGATTAAAGGCCTGGCAACACTTCCAGTTCACTTTCTGCTTTGTGTATGTGGCAAAGGATGTGAGCTCTCAGCTTCCTGCTCCTGCCATCATGCCTGCAGCTCGCTGTTGTCCCTGCTGCCAGCAGGAATTCCTATTTCTGTTGAACTGTCAAGTGAAATCAACTCTGCCCTAAGTTGCTTTGCTGATGATGCTTTATCATAGCACAAAAAAGTAACTAATGTAAGGATTCCGTAAGAATTCTAACAGATAAATTTCTGTAATTCGTGAGCAGAGAAAACTGTGTAAACAAACACATGCAGAATTAAAATAGTCACAGTGGAGATTAAAAATAATAACAAAACTACTTAAAAGTATTTGTGGATACAGTAAATACATCTGAAAATAAAAAGCTGATTTGCCCAAAAAGAAATTGAGGAGTTGAATTCAATAATGACCACGAATGGCATTTGCATCCAAAAGGCCATTTTTTGTCCTCACTACTTCCAATGTAAAGAAGTTTTACAGGTAGATTTTATCAGCATTTCAAGGAACACATAAGCCCTAAATAATGCAAATGCTATTCCAGAAAAAAAGGAAAAAAATGTTCAACTTGTTTAATGCATTTTACATAAATTAGACTTGAGTCATTCTTTCAAGTTTATTATACAAAAACATTTACTGCTTTTAATAACAAAAAATTTAAAAGCATTAGTTAAGCAAATCCAGTGTTTTTAAAGTTTAATTACAATGCATATTTGTTTTAGCATGTGGTTATTTTGCCTGTGTGCATCCATTGACAGCATGTGTACCAGGTGTCTGTGTAAGCCAGAAGAGGGCGTTGAGTCCCTTGAAACTGGACTTAGAGGTGGTTGTGAACTGACACGTAAGTGTGTTGAGAGCACAAAGGTCCTCACATTCACAGATAACACTAGGGAAACTGGGAATGTTAAACAGGCAGGGTTGTCTTTTCAAAGAAAAAGATGTATCCCGTAGCAGAGAGGAAGGAAGAGTTGCTGGAGCAGGGAGACTGTGGATACCAGGAGAAGGGTCCGCAGAATCAGCTAAGCAAGGCTTATAGGGCTCACGGAGACTGAAGTGGCAACCAACAAGCCTGTATGGGTCTGCACTAGGTTGTCTGCATATATGTTATGGTTATTAGCTTAGTGTTTTCATGGGACTCCTAACAATGGGAATGGGGGTGTCTTTTACTCTTTCATCTGCTTTTGGGACCCTTTTTCTCCTACTGAGTTGCTTCACCCAGCCTTGATATGAGGGTTTGTGCCTAGTCTTATTGTATCTTGTTATGCCATGTACAGTGGCTATCCATGGGAGGACTGCTCTTTCTGAAGGGAAACAGGAGTAGGGGACCTGGGGGGAAAGGCAATGGGGGGATTGGGAAGAGTAACAGGAAGGGAAATTGTAACTGGTCTGGATGTATTGAAAACAAGTAACCCCCCAAATAACAATAACAAAAAGAAAAGAAAGAAAGAAAAAGATGTATAACCTGATTTTTCCACCTAGAACGCTGGGATGAAGGTGGTTAATAATCTGTTGATCTGTACTAACTGTAGGGCTGGCCCACACCAAGTTCTAACAACCAGGACCAGAAGTAGCTAATAGTTTAGGTGACCCTTGTGTTATCTATACGGTCAGGGGCTTCCCCAAGCTCCCACAGCCAGAACCAGAGGTGTCTAATAGCCCAAATGACTTCTATGTTACCTGTATGACTGAGACCACACCAGCTCTTCCACTAGGCCCTTAAAATAACACATACAGTCTGTCTCTAGAATCCATCTTCATGGAAGAAGTGACATGTAGTCTTAGTAGAGTTTTGATATAATTATGTCTCTTTGAGCACAGGAGAGTGTGCACACCAGGAAACTTTTTTCCAAATTGTGCTATAGTCAAATATACCTAAAATAAACTGCTCAGAGTCTCCGCTAGCAGTTTGAACCAACACCAGCTGACTAAGTCATGTTGAACTGAATTTCCTTCTTACCTTGCAAGGATTGTTACTTTGCCATCCATGGCATTTGCAGAGACCCCCAACATGGGTCTTGGGAATTGAACCTGGGTCCTCTGGACGAGCAGCCAGTGCTCATAACTGTGGATCCATCTCTCTATTCTCCAGTGTTTGTTAAACAACAACAACAACAATAACACACACACACACACACACACACACACACACCGCACTTATCTCTTTTCCCAGAAATACAGGGATGGCTCAGCTTCAGAAAATCCATTAATTCATGAATATATTTCTAGACTAAAGAGAATCAGAGTCATTTGACATACATGAAAGGAATAAAGAGAACACCTAAAAAGATGGAAACAGAAACTTTTTAACCTCATAAAACATAGGTCTAAACTCTAAAACAAATGTCACATGGGTAAATCTGGGCTACCCCTGTTAAGATCAGGGATGAACATGTGAGCAGATTGTGTAAATAATATTTATTGATGCAGTATTTAAAGCCCTAGTCAACATAATAATTAAAGAAAATAATAATTGACATAGAAAATGCATTGTAATTACTTGGTGATGACACAATTTATATTTTGAATGCCTTAGTCTCACTGGGTGTAAAACCACATTTAAAGGCAGGCTGTATGTTCAACAGTAAGGCCAACACAAATGAACTCAATTTTATTTTTGTAGAGCTTTTGTCTACAAAGGGTTTTCTTTCTGCTATGTTTGGACATTCTTTTGTCTTACTGGCCTTTTGCTTGTATACTATGTTTTAGATTTTATGTTTTTATGATTGGGGTATTTTTGTGTTCATTTCTTGAGTTTTTCTTTTAATTTTTATTTTTGTTGTTTTCTAAAGACAGGAAAAAAGAAAGTTCATGGAGTTGGAGGGTAGAGAGGGTGTGGAGAGAGCTATGGGAGAAAAACTGATCAAAATATAGTTTATAAAAAACTTTTTAAATATTAATAAAAATAAAATCTCTAAGTTGACTTCCCTAGTGGTTTACATTGTTAGTTTACATTACATTACATGTGTTACATTACATGTGTTAGCTTACATTCCTCCCAACAGTATATAAGATCCTCTCTGTTTGTATCCTTGCTAGTGTTTGCCTTTTCTTCTTTTCTTTTTTTTTATTTCAGACACTTTTTTATTG
>LOJH01014098.1:4199-24360 GCA_001685095.1 Ellobius talpinus | reverse complement strand
TGAAAGAGTCTGTCAGACATTCTGCAGGATACAGAAGAAAGTGACTGACAAACTACCAATGGAGTCTTTCAAATTTCCTGCTTCATGAAAAAGTCTGACAGATACTATGGGCCTATAGGCTGAAGATAGATGCCCCAATATTACAGAAGAACTTTGGGTGACTGCCCAGGCAGCAGGATGTCTCTGTCAATTCTAGAGTATTGGAAGCTGCTTTCAATGTAAAATCCTTGTACCTCTATACTACTTTTCTTAAGTGTGAAATTACATCAAAATTTAAAGCTTTAACATTTAAAAACAAAGTTGATTTTTGTTTCTGTTGAGAAATGATATACTAGAGGGTCAGAGAGATGGCTGAGCAGTTAAAAGCACTGGCTGCTCTTCCAGAGGACCCAGGTTCAATTCTCAGCAACCACATGGCAGCTCATAACTGGCTGTAGTTCCAGTTACATGGAACCAGGCACCCATGGCAAAACACCAATGCTCATAAAATGAAAATAAATAAATAAATAAAAGATTTGTTTAAGAAAAAAAGAAGAGATATTACTACAGTATATCAACTCACTCCTAACCAACTAACCAAATCTAAATAACTCACAGAAAATTATTCAGACCACAGACTAAAAAGGAAAGGGAAGGAAAGGCTGGGCACTAGCTGTGAATGTCCTCAGCAGCCCGGGATTCTCGAACCCTCTGTCCCCAGCTCTCATCCAATTCTCAGAAGACTTGGGACCTAAAAGACATTACTAATTCTCAGCTTCAGAGTTTGTGTCTTTGTTTTAAGACAGATTCTTATACAGCCCAAGCCAGCCTCAAATTTGATATATAGCCCAAAGATGATGTAGAACTTTTGATCCTCCCACCTCCACTTCCTAAGAGGCTAAGATTACAAACTGTACCAAGGCTGGTCTATGTGGTGCTGCGGCTGGAACCCAGGGCCCTAGGGGTGCTAGGCAAGCACTCAACCAATGAGCTGCTGACATCATTTTAGGGTAGGATTTCAGCAAACTGTCTTGGTGCTGGGATTTTCATAACTATATTTATTCTTGTTCAGTGTAAAACAGTGAAGGAAGCCACAAAGCTACCATGCCAGATGCTATTATTTACCTTCTCTTTGTGTTCATTATTACTCTCTCAAATGTTCCACCATGAACTTGTGTTATTATGGCAACAATAAAGTGTTATTATGAATACATCTACTATCATAAACACAGATATGTCTATGAAATGGTATACAGACAAAAGACAAGAAGGAGCCACACCCCACATGTTGGCAGCGTTTATGCCTCTGTGATGTGTGTGGGTCCTATAGTCTTTTTCTGGCTTGTTGAGAGCCCTTCAATCTTGTTGTCCTTAGAATAGGGAGAAAGTATATTTTGAGCACTAAGAATCTATCCCTGTCAATCATCCATGCCCTACTTTTTGCAGCCCTACAGCTGGCACCCCTCTAACATGTGACACCCTTGGATTTGTTTGGGGGAAGTCACATTAGGGTGGCTTTCTTTGGGGCCCTGGCTCTGGGTCACATGGGCAAACCTTGGATACTTGCTCCAAAAGTTTCCCCCTACTCCACCAGAGGAATAATCCTTGAGTGTGGGCAAGGAAGACTCAGATTGACTGGAGGGAGGTGGCTCGCCCAGTTGTGGGGATTTCTCTAGAACAAGAGAAATAGGTAGAGATGGGTCTTCTGACATCAGGGCTGCCTGAGTTCTGGCTGGGAGGAGATGTGGCATTGCTTCTCTGCTGTGAGAACTCAGTCGGCTGTCATAAATCTTCAGATGCTGTTTCCTCCCCTGCAAAATGGGGTGGGATGGTATCAATGGAGGTCAGGTGAAACAGCGATGTATTGGCAAAGCATTCCACAGATGTGGAATATGTAAGGATGTTACCAAAACCAGAATAATTCTGTAGGTAGCAGCCTGGTGGCTCATAACCACTTTCCCCCAAAGCCGCTAGTCAGCAGACACACAGAAGCCATCTTTGCTGGGGTTAGGGGAAGTCTTCATTTCCTCCTCTTCTTTTCTTTCTTTTTTCATCTCCCTCCTCCTCCCATACCTCCTCCTCATCCTCCTTCCTTTCTTCTCCTCTTCTCTTCCTCTTCCCATCCCTCCTCCTCCCATCCCTCTTCCTCATCCTCCTTCCTTCCTCCTCCCATCCTTCCCCCTCCTCATCCTTCCCTCTCTTCCTTTCTCCTCTCCCTCCTCCACCCGCTCTGTACTGGGAATTAAACCCAGGGCCTCATACACACCAACTAAGTGCTCTTCCACTGAGCTACAACCCAGCCCTGTTGGGATTCACCTTAAATGACACAACTTGGAAATGATGAGAAATCTTTGACGGGAAGGTTCCTGGTTAAAAGTTTCCCTGTATCTCACGGTGGTGAAAATACCAATGAGATGCTTTACATCCAGGACCCATGCCAGGGCAGCATGAAGGACACTCGGTGGGCATCTACTCTGAGAAGTGGCTTTAGGCCAGCCTGTAATTACTCAAGAAGCTAAGGCAGGACAATCACAAAGTCAAAGTCTGCCTGGGCTGCAGTGTGAATTCTAGGACAGCCTGTGCTGTAGAATGAGTTTAAGACCAGCCTGGGCCACTTAGTACAACCCTGCTTCAAAGTTTAAAAATTAAAAATTGCACGCCTTTAATCCCAGTACTGGAGAGCCAGAGGCAGGCAGATCTCTGTGAGTTAAGGCCAGCCTGGCCTACTTGGTAAGTGCCAGGCTAGTCAGGACTATATATAGTCTTACTTGCTATATATAGTGAGACTCGCCTCAAAAGAAAGGAGAGGAGGTGAGCTGGCTCAGAGGAGTAAGGCATTGCCTACCTTCAAGTCTAACAACCAGTTAGATATCCCAGACTCACATGGTGGAAGGAGAGTACCCATCCTGCAAGTTGTCCTCTGTCCTTCACACAAGTGTGCTGTGTCATGCTTACACATGCACACACACACCACCACTACCACCACCACCACCACCACCATTTAAAAAAAAGTAATAGAACACAAGGATTGTTCTTTTCCATGCTAAAGGCCGGATGGTAGAGCTCTTGTCTAACTCGCGCGAGGACCTGGGATCACACTCCCTAGGGTCTGGTTGGTGTCCTATGACAGTCACTGAGCTATTCTTCTAGCTGGAGCCCCTCTGACTGTCAACTCAGGAGTGTGCTTCTCTGGCAGGAAATAGTATCCTAGCAACCAGTCAGAAGTGGCTGCAGGTCCTGAGATGCTGCCCCTCCAGCCACAAAAGATGATCCTCTTCCTCTCCCCACTTTGCTCTGCCTCTTCTTCCCCCTCCTCCTACCTTTCCTTTGTTTCTACTTTCTTCTCCTCCTCCTCTCCCCACCCTACCCCCCTCACTGACCCCCCAACATGTCTCAGGCTGACGTGTGTCACTTCTTCAGGAAAGCACCCCTTTCTCCTTCAGAGCTCTGAGTCACAAGGCCTCTGACTTCCTTGTACCCCACTCCCCCCACCACAGCACACATTGCAATCGCTTGTCTTGCTCGCTCAGCACCACATAGCCTGCATCACCCTGCCAAGCCCACTCCAGAGACTGAAGGAGGAGAAGGCCCGCTTATCTTCCTGCATCTCAGGCATGTTCAGGGAGAGAGTTCACCCCTGCTCCTCAGGCCCCTGTGAAATGCCTTGGGTGCCTGGGAACGGAAGTCATCTGCCTGAGTGTTTGCAGGGGGAGGTGAAGAATCTGGGCTTTGGTTCCTGACTAGTCTCGTTGGCATCTCACCTCTGAATGTCCCCAGTTTATAAACCAGACACGTGTCCCATGTGCTCACCCTCCATCCCCCAGCCACCTTGCTGCCCCCGCAGCTAAAATGAAGAAAGAACAAACAACTCCCAAAGCAAAGTCACTGGGATATTTAAACGCAGCGGGTGCAGGTATGAATCGGCCCAGAGCTGCATACAGCAGGTGCTGCATAAATGCTCTACAGGCAGTTAGGACCCATTGTTTTCATCCCTCCCCCAGCTGAGAACCCAGGGACAAGAAAGGTGGAAGGAGGGGGCAAGCAGCCAGGCTTCCTCAATGAGCAGGCTGGGGGTCCAGAGATTAGCTTATCGCATCCTGCGAAACTCCAGTGGGTGACTCAGGCAGGCGGGCAACTTTGATCGCTGTTCCTAGGGCTGGGCTCAGGGGCAAGGCTGAGGTGTGGGCCCTACCCACATACCCTCACCCACGGGACCCCAAGGCAGTGGAGAGCAAGTACCCTTTCCTCCCTCTCTCCAACCCCCACACTCTTTCTATTATTCCCACTGGTCCGGCCAGTTGTCTCTCTACAGCATAGCATGAGCTCAGGCACAGAAAATATCAGCATGGCCAACCTGAGAGTAGAATGCCGGGAAGAGGGCAAGGGAAGATGTCTGGGGCTGGGCCAGGCTGCCTACTGCAGTTGGCATTTTGCCCATCCGTCCCGCACTGCGCAGACCGCAGAGGAGGCAGATATTCCTGGCCACTTTATAATGCCTGCTGCTTGGAAGCATCCTTCTGGCAGCATCCCAGAAATTCTCAGAAAGTTCCTTGGGTATGCCAGAGATCTTTGGGGAAGGTCAGGAAGCCATAGTCATACCCAGGTGTTATTCGTCTTCGTTGCTATCCTTCATTCCTAACCACAAAGTGGAGTTTTCCAGAAGCTCCATGACAGGAGTGTTGCAACAGTGGAAATGCAGGTAATCCAGCCACCCAAACTCTGGTTTCATGTCTTTGGAAAGCGTGGTGTATGCCCTAGTTTGCTTTTTGCTGCCATGGTAAAACACTGTGACCCAAAGCAACTTGGGGAGGAAAGGGCTGATTTGGCTTATGCTGCCAGATTACAGTCCATCGCCAAGGAGAATGGCAGGTGCTTGAATTAGAAACCACGGAGGAACAATGCTTGCTGGCTCAGCTCTCTGGCTCACTTGCTCTTGACGAACTTTTCAATACTGGCAAGGTCCACCTGCTTAGGGCTAGCGCTGCCCACAGTGAGCTTGGACCTCCTGAATCAATTGCTAGTCTAGACAATTCCCCCACAGACCACTGTGGTCTGGGCAGCTCCTCACTTGAGGCTTCTCCTCTCAGATGACTCCAGGCTGTCAAGTTGACAGTCAAGGCTAGCCAGGAAAGTCTCATAAAAGGTGTTTGTGCATTAACGTTAGATGAGTTTGTTATCTTTCCAAGGTTTCTCAGCCTTGATTCAGGTGACACATTGGGCTGGAAAAATCCATTGATTGGGGTCATCCCGGGCACTGAAAGGTGTTTCCACCTACTAAAGCTTTAGCCCCACACCCAGATGTGAGGAAGAAGTGTGTCAATTAGAGATTCCGTGGTATGAGCCACAGAACCCTGTAGGTTTTAGGGGTGGGAAGCCTCTGGAAATGGAACCAACACTCCAGCCACACACCAGGCGCATGGGCATCCTGGGCTTGACACTAGACAGAGACTTCCCATCCCAGAGGTTTTCATAGTAGCTAAAGGAGGCCCCTTGCCACACTGTTTCTGGGGTAGATGGCAGTTGGAGGAGGAGGCTCTTTTTGTCCTCTTAAATAACATTTATTCTGAAGCTTTCTCAGGTCGTACATGGAAATACGTGGTCAGACGCTGGACACCATTTTTAGTCAGACTTTTCTTTGAGCTGCTAGCTCATAAAAACAACATGGAGACTTATTATTAATTGTGAAAGCTGGGCCAATAGCTTAGGTTTATTTCTAACTAGCCCTTACAACTTAAATTAACCCATTTCTATTCGTCTACATGTTGCCATGTGACTTGTGGGCTTACCTCTCCTCCTGCATATCTGTTCCCTCTTGTCCACTGGTGACTCCTTGCATCTCTGCCCTTCTTCTTCCCAGCCTTCTCTCTGCCTCAAAAATCCTGCCTAGCTATTGAATGTTTAGCTTTTTTATTAAACCAGTCACAGTGGCACATCGTCACACAGTGTAAAGGAACATTCCACAGCAAGGGAGCTTTTCCTTCAGTGCCCCTTGGGCCCAGATGCACAGAGGCCAGAGGGATGACAGCAGGAAGCCGTCCTCTGGTTCCCAGTTGACAGGAGTGTGTGTCTGTTGAGCATTGGTAGCCTCAACAAGGGACAAACTCTGGGTTTGGTTTTTGGACTTGCAAGCAGAATCCATGCCCTCAGTCCTTGCAATGATTTCATAAAACCATAAGTCCCTGCGTTAACATGCCTGCAAGGGCCTCAGTTTCCCCAGCTAGCATTGTGCCCATTCTACCTTTGCCCTTAAATATGAGCTTAAAGAAAATGGAGCCTGGGGCAGTTGAGAAATCGGCCTCTGCCCTTAAGTGAAAGTTATCAATAGGACCCAGGTGTTTCTCCTGTGCTGTGTTGCTTGTTTTTTGAGACAGGATATCTTAGTATAGAGCTCACCAAGTAGGCTAAGCTGGCTGGCCAGGAAGCTCCCAGCATCGGATTGTCTACTCCACTCCCCCCAGTGTGGGGGTTATAACTGTGCACTGTCATGCCTGGCTTGCCTTATGTAGGTTCTGAGGATCGAGTCCAGATCCTCATGCTTGCACTTCACTGAGTGAGTTAGCCCCAGCCCCAGTCCCGGCCTCCAGCCCCAACCCCAACCCCAGTTCCAGCCCATAGCCTCAGCCCCAAGCACCCAGACCCAGCACTTGGGTCCCCCAACACCCGGTCCCAGCACCCGGCCTCCAATCCCACACCAGCCTCAGACCGGCCCCAGGCCAAGAGTAGGAAATTTCATCAATTCTTTCTGCCATGCTTGACGCCACTCCTGGTGCACAGGTGTGTTCCACTCAGTGAGTGACACAGCCCAGAGGTTCCTTGTGCCATGTGGCGTTTGGAAGAACCTCTATTGTGTGACAGCATGGAATGACACACTGAGCGGACTACCTGAAAGCAATTGCCTCGAAAACCCAGCAAGCTGTCATCGCCCAACCCAGGAGCAGGGGTGAAAAGCTTTCCCAATGGCCCGTGACATGCGCACAGAGTCACGCTCTGGGCCCTGGTAAAACTGGTTCAGATTTCTCTCCAACCTCTTAGTCCCAGAATCTGACCTGCACTCCGTTTGGAAGCATGCTACTTCCTCTGGATCTGCTGGCCACTGTGTCTCCATGGGTAACAGAGAGGTAGCGCTGGGTCTTTTCCCTTCCCCATTACCATGACTCAGTCAAAAAGCAGTTCTCCCCCAGACCTGGCCAGCTCAGGTCCCAAATTCTGAAGGCTTCTTTGATTGCCACCCCCACCTCTTCCTCAGCAGGTGCCTGCACCGCTGCCTCTGAAGCCACCAGAAACCCAGCCCTTCAGTCCCGTCCATCCCCCAAATGCACATCATCTCCTTGTTGGTTCCATGTCCCCCACCCTCAGCCTACTATTTATACGTGGGTTACCCTGCCTGAGGCACAAGTCAGGCAAAAGCAGCGAGGTTTAATGGAACCAAAAGATCCTATCAAGCTGCTGGACCTTGTGCGGGAGATTCTGAACACGGGCTGCTGGGGAAAGAGTTGTGACAATCTGTAGCACTGGGTATGAGTGGAGGAGGAGGGAGGGTGTGGGCCAGGTCCTTTCCATTCCTTTTGGTAACCAGGAGTCCCTTCTCCAGGCAAGTCTAGATGTGGCCTTAGTCCTACAGAGGACAAGCCTCTGCATCCCTCTGGGCCTTGCTCTCTACAGTCCAGGCCTAAAGTAGTCAGGGCGACCTTGGTCAAGGTTCTTTTGGGAGCGAGGGAGACTCTCAAAGACCACAGAACTAGTCATTGGTTATGTCTCAGTATAGAGCCAGATGTCACAGGTTGTGCCTTGTGACCCCACGAACTTCCTGGTGCTGTTCTGAGTCGACCTTTCCCATAATTTCTGGGTCTTAGCAGAGTCTTATTTAAAGGTCCCAGTTGTGCTCTTAGGAGGGAAGGTGGGAGCTGTGACCCCTGCTTTAAGCAGATCATCAGAGGGACCGACCGTATGCTCCATCTCCAAGACATGGGGAATCCTGGGGGACCCCAGAGAACTGTGATTACAACCCCAGAGAGGAGTGAAGTTTCTCCTCTTCTTTGTTTTGTTTTTGTTTGTTTGTTTTGTTTTTTGAGACAGGGTTTCTCTGTAGCTTTGGAGCCTGTCCTAGAGCTAGCTCTTGTAGACCAGGCTGGCTTCAAACTCACAGAGATCTGCCTGCCTCTGCCTCTTGAGTGCTGGGATTAAAGCCATCACTGTCTGGCCAGAAACCATCTTTAAAGAGACCAGTTGCCTAGCAAAAATGGGGGCAGCATCTCAATATGTCCTCTCCTTGCTGCCCTGTCTGTGAAGGCAAAACCAAAGAGGCCATTGTGGAAAGGACAAGGAGGGAGTTAGGGAGACCCAGGATGCACTGTGTATGAGGGGGGCATGTCCCCAAACATAAAGGTTGCCCCATGGGCCCATCTCAGTGACTGATACTCAGGGTGACCACTTCTGACTATAGTTCCACTGAGCCCCCTGGGGAGATGACTTAGGTATAACCTTAAGGGTTCTGTTCCTACTGGAGGCTCTTAGCTGGGGGCAGCTCTACTTGGAGGCGTTTGTCAGTGTCTAGAAGCAGTCTCGGTTGTCATAAGTGGGGGTGGAGGAGCCCCTGGCATTTAGTCTGCTCTCCACACCACATCATGTAGGAACCCCTCCCTAACAAGGGGATGTCAGACGCTCCTTGGCAGTTGCTGGTGTGTGTGTATCGTGAAGCAGTCTGTGAGGAATGCCTGGTTTACAGAAAGCCCTCAAGAGGCGGGGAGCCATTGCTGAGGTGAAGCCCTATCTGAACACTGAAAGAACTCCAGGCCCAGCTAGTCTGCAAGCTTGTGTGACCACAAAACAATAGCTGCCTGCATTGCTCACAGGCCGCCACTTGGAGGACATCAGAGCCAAGAGCCAATGGCAGCTTGTGTGCTTTTGATCTGACAAGAAGCCTCTTCCTGGGGCTGGAGAGGTGGCTCAGCATTTAAGAGCACAGGCTGTTCTCCCAGAGGACCCAGGTTGGATTCCCAGTACCCACATGGCAGCTCACAACCAAACTCCAGTACCAGGGGATTTGAGGCCCTCTTCTGGCATCCATGATAATTGCACACATGATAATTGTATACCTATATGTATATAGGTATACCTATATGTAGACCTATATGTAGGCAAAACACCCATACACATAAAATAAAAATGAATGAATCTAAAAAGAAAACAAAAACAAAAACCTCTTCCTGTCTTACAGACGTGAAACCCAACTTCCTTCTAAAGGCATTTCTTCCTGACCCCTCTTCAGAGCCAGGTGTGGTGGCATACACCTATAATCCCTGGATTTGGGCGACTGAGGAAAGAAGATTATGAGTTTTAGGCTAGCCTGGGTTACATAGAGAGACCCTATGTTAAAAAAATAAAACATGACAGAGTGCTCCTCCCTCTCTGAGGGTTTCGTGTCCAGCTCACTGCTTCTAAAAGGAGGCGGGTCTGAGAGCTGCCTTGCTGGCATCGGAGGGCTGGTGTGTTGGCATGTGAGACCTTGCTGGCATCGGAGGGCTGGTGTGTTGGCATGTGAGACCTTGCTGGCATTGGAGGGCTGGTGTGTTGGCATGTGAGACCTTGCTGGCATTGGAGGGCTGGTGTGTTGGCATGTGAGACCTTGCTGGTGTCGGAGGGCTGGCATGTTGGCATGTGAGACCTTGCTGGCATGGGACAGCTGGCATGTTGGCATGTGAGACCTTGCTGGCTTCAGAGGGCTGGCATGGTGGCATGTGAGACCTTGCTGGCATTGGAGGGCTGGCGTGTTGGCATGTGAGGCCTGCTGTACTTGCCTGTAAACCAAAAGTGACTCGGTTAGAAATGAGTGTCGGAGGGCACCTCTAGGAAAACAGCTGTTGCTATTGGTCAGGGAACTCTGTACCCTGTTCCCTGTATGCAGAGGCCTCTTTGTCCCACTTCCTGGTTCAAAGATGGGGCCATTTGATCCTGGGTCTGCTGAGCTGGCCACGGATCTCCCCTGGGTAAGTCTGCCTGCTTTGGAATGCATCCTGTGATCATTTGTATTGAGCCTAAAAACGACTTCTTGAAGAATTAGATTTGAAAGAATTTTTTTCAACTAATACACAGCAGGTGACCAGTTCATGTCAGGCATTGTGGGGACCGGAATTTGATCAAGCCCCTAGGAATTAGATGTGAGGCTACAGATGAGCATGGTCGATGGTTATCTAATCAATCATTCATTCATTCAGCAAGATTTTGGGAGTGGGGTGTGCTGGTTATGGAACTCGGGGTCTTACCTATGCAAGAGGACCATCCCATCATTGCTACACTCCCCACCCTGGCCCCTTTTGTGTTTTTCTGTTTTGGTTTTGTTTTGCTTTGTTTTTAAATAGGGTCTCACTAAGTTGCCCTGGCTAACCTTGAACTTACAGTAGCCCAGGCAGACCTTGAATTTGCCATCCTGTCTCTGCCTTCTGAGTGGATGGGATTCCAGGCCTGTACCACCAGACCCAGCTAAGAAGCTTTTAGTGAGTGTGTGGTCAGCATTGTTCTGAACCACCCCCCTGCCACACACACACACACACACACACACACACACACTAAAACCCATGGCTCCTCCTCAAGGCCTCCATGTAAGGCTGGGTCATTTATGCTCACTTGACAGATGACAAAACCAAGAGTCAGAAGGATGAAGTCACTTGTTCAAGGTCACGCCTTCAGGAAGGGTGGGGCAGGGTCTGAGCCCTTGCCCCCCACCTCACCTNCCGCCCCACCCCCACCCCTAAAGCCTCTGTGATCGTTCTTTAAGAACTCTATACAGGTGCAAGCACGGCCGGGCTCTGGAAGCCACCATGTGTATTTCATTAAGCCCTGCAAGTCCGTGTGGCTCCACCCTTGAGAGATACCAAAGAACTAACCTCCCATGACAGAGGGGAAGCCTGGCAGTTCCAGGGCTCTGGTGACTCTGGCCTGGTGCCAGCTGTCCCCAGTCCCAGAGTAGCACAGCCCAACCTGATCCTGAGGGCTGAGCTGGCACAGGTGGAAGGGGAGGAGAGGTGGCGACAAGCAGTCAGGACATGGAGGCCCGTGACAGATAGGACGCTTTGTCTCTGGAGACACACATGGAGTTCTTGAGAGCTCTCATGGGAAAAGTGTGACCCTTAGGAGTCCTCTCTACTCCCGTCTTCTGGTTTACAAGATGGTGTGTGTGCACACGCCCTGCCTATGAAGGTGATGCACCCCGCACAATTTCCCAGAAAATGAAAAGCACAGACAACTTTCCATCTGTGCCCATAGCAGACATTTCTAATAGATTGCAGAATCCTTCCCCGCCAAATGCCCCACCATGCACAGTTTCAGAGACCTGGCCCAAGGTGTTGTTCCAGGCAGCCACCCCCAGTGGATCAGAGTTGACAGGGATTCCAATAACTCATGAGAGGCTGGTTTAAAACAAGCATTTTATCGCATCTCTTGGTTTGACAGGTCAGGAATTCAGGCCAGGTCAACAGGGCAGGTCTTTGACTCTACCTGGCATGGGGTGGTGGCAGGGGTTACCAAGTGGCACTGGGCTAGCAACAGGCTCATTTGAAGGGTTTATTGGCACACATCCCTGGCAATTCGATGGGGGGCTAAGAGGCAGGATCAGCTGGGTCCCTCTCTATCTATGGTCTCCACCTACTGGGAGTCATCTTCTCATGCGACAGCTGAAGGCTTGGGGGATAAGCGGAGGAATTTCCATCTGTAGTGGGACCAGAAGGTGCCTGGGACTCCTCTGTCATAGATGCTTGGCCAAAGCAACCGCAGGCTCAATCCATGCCAATATGAAGTATGTGTTCCCTTCCAACAATTGTCATCTGCTGCAGGGGCCACTCCTGTGCCCAGGTACTGCAGCCCCGTCTGCACTTACTTAGCCAGAACTATATTTTACATTTTAGTAAGTGGATGTTTTGCCTACACGTGTGTCTATGCATCACTCGCACGCCTGGTACCCTCACAGACCAGAAGAACTAGGTCATCAGATCTGGGACTGGAGTTACAGCAAGCTGTGAGCCGCCAGGTGGGCGCTGGGACTCAAACGTTGGTCCTCTGGAAGAGCAGTCAGTGCTCTAAATCACTGAGCCATCCCTCCAGCCTCTAGTCAGAACTTTTGAGGCAGTCTCATATGTCCCAGGCTGGCGTCAAACCCACTATGTAGCTGAGGATGACTTTGAACTTCTGATTCTCCTGCCTCCGCCCCTCCCCTTCTCCCCCATTGCTGGGATTACAGGCATACAGTCATGTACATTTTGATCTGGGGGTGGACCTTGGCTTCATGTGTGCGAGGTAACCTACCAACCGAACTATATCCTTAGACTCTTCAATGGGAACTTCGGGTCAAACGCTGAAGGACAGCATGTAGGACCATTCTCTGCTGCACTGGAGTCCCCAGGGTCCTGGGGAGATGCTCCATTGTCCCGCAGTGCTGATTACAGCCCAGTGCTGCAAGGAAGGGCAGGGAGGTGACATGTAACTACAGACTTCAGACAGACTTCACAGCTACCATTTGCTCTCTTCACCTGGTACCCCCTGGGTGTCAGGCACCTGCCGGGTTGACATGCAGCAGTGGGCTGGGCAGGGTCCCAGACATGAGCAGTTCTTGCTCATCAGAGAAGGTTAGGGATGAGTGAAGTCGAACTTTACCAAGGCAAGAACTCCTGGGGTTCCAGGAGACCAATGTGGGAGAAAGAGTCACAGAGCCATAGAAAGTTTTGAAGGTGGGGAAATCAGGCAAATTCCTCAAGAGGAGGCAGGACGTGTAAAGACGCTAGCCAGGGAGGTGCTGCCAAGCACTCAGTCAGGAGGTGATAATGGTCTCAGCCTTGTCAAGGAACAAGGCCGATGGATGACACCTGCTGGGCCAGAGTGGATGGGATCAGGTTAAGGAGCGTGTGCGGAGTTGCCGGTCTCAGATCCATCTGGCAGTGTGTGGAGAGTGGGCTGAGAGTGAGGGACCCAAAGCCAGCAAGCAGGCTGCTGTGTGGTGTCTAAGGGAGGAATGGGGTGAAGCCCTGACATGGGCCATTGGAAAGTGCAGGAGGTGGGGGACAGGAAGGCAGTGGAGCCAGGAAGCCTGATGGTTGACATGAAGAAGCCTAAAATGCTAGGAGGTTCTAGGGAGCATGTGCAGCGAGGCATGGGCTCGGAGCCAGGGACATCTGCTGGAATGAGGGACTTAGCCACCGCTCAGCAAGCATCGGGAGTCTAAGGGTGGGAGCCTGAACCCGAGCCCTGGGAAGGGGCATGGTGCCAAAGCATGGTTATCAATCAGCTGATGCCAACTTTTCTTTGGTGGATAAATGACAACAGACTACACTGTGACCCGCACAGCCCCCAACACCCCCATGAACCCACTGAGGGTGGATTCTGCTGTAGATGAGAGACCCTTGGGAATTGAGCACTGAGAGGGACAACTGGTACTTGAGCCCACAAAGCATCTCCCTGGGGCCTGTGTTCTCTGTGTTGACCAAGCTCAGGGAAATCACAGAACTACAGTCCTTTACTGGGTGCTTAGATTGCTGGGTAGTGTTCTCGACTTTCATTTATCATCCACAGCAAACCTACCAGCTAGTACCATTTCATCCCATTTTAATGTTAGGAGGTACAGAACAAGCCTGAGATCACCCAGCAAGCAAGTGGTCCCTGGTACTCAGATCTTAGCAACTCTGTACCAAAGCCTGTGCTGAGCTAGTTGTAGGAAGCCCAGTGCATTGTGGGAGGCTGCAGCCACCAGGTCAGCTGACCTCACAACCCCTCACAGGTTTCTCAGCGTAGCTGGGCTCTCACTCCCAGAGAGTACGTGCATGGAGATCTCAGATTCCAAGGATGGGGTGGGCACCAGGGAGGGACAAAAGAAGAAAACGGAGGACACATTCTTGGCGTGAGGCCATCTGTGCACATCTGTGAAAGATAAAATGCTTTAATGGTGGGGGTGCTGCTTTACGGGGTGCTGCTCTTCTCACTGTTTGCTGAACCGGGTCAAACACTTTCCTGAGCCAGGGCTGCCAGGTTCATCCCACCCCCTGATGGCCTGTCAGCTGGCAGCCAAAGCAGAGCCAAGCTTGCTGGGGGACAGAGGCTGGGGCTCTGCACCACTGCCTGGGGTCCCCCTCCCCCACCCTCCACCTCAGCAACCTGTTCCTGGAAGGCCAGTCCAGAAACCCTAGGCAGGAAGAGCCTGGGCCCCATTTTCAACTTGGTGACTCCTGCTGGGATCCACCTGCCCCAGACTGGCGTTCCTTGCCCACCCGCCCACTCTCCAGCGGCTTAGATACCTCACCAATGTCTTAAAACTAATCAGTCACCAATTCCAGCTCTGATCATCACCCCTCCCCCTTCTGGTCCCCCAGCCTTCCCAGCCCTGTCAAGGTGACTTCACCTGCGGGCTTCCAGATGATGTGATGTGGAGCCCAAAATGCCTCCTGAGCCATTTTCCTCCCCCTCAGGCCACCTAGCCTGCCCCTCAGTAGCCTCTGAGGGCTGCTGTCACACTCCCTGGATTTAACCACCTTTCCCCTTCTACCCGCCCATCCATGTCACCGGTCACTTCTACCCTACTGTCCTGTCCTCCCTTGCCCCGTGCAGCCCTTCTACATACGGCAGGGCAGAGCGGCATTCCAAGAATGCCAGATCTGATCTCAGGACAACCCTGCTTGCTCAGCAGTTTTTGCCTGCTTCCTCGCCAGGGCCTCAGCTCTGTCTGCTCTGCCCCCCACTCCCCGCCCCCACCCCCTGCACTATCACCACGGTCAGCCTTGCCCACTGCGTGCCTAGATCCCTGGGCCTTCTGTGTGAGTCCTGACCTTTCTCTGGAATGCCCTCCCTTCAGAATGTCCCATGCCTGCCCCCTGCCCGTCATTCGTGTCTCAGGTCAAATGTTGTCCTCAGAGAGACAAAATTGTTTTTCCCATAACACAGCTCCTATTCTGAAATTATTGAATTTGCTCACTGTGTTTTCCTTGTCAACCTTCTCAAATGAAGGCCTGAGGACTAGTAAGTCGGATTAATGGGCAAAGGCCCCTGCTGCCAAGCCTGAAGACCCACCCAGTAGACCAAACTCCTGCAGGTTGTCCTCTGACCTCCACCCATGTATCATGGCACTCACACATCCCTCCCCATACGTGTGTGTGCACATACACACATAAATAAAATGTAATAAAAATTACAGAAGGGAGTTATCATAAAAATAAAATGTGATTTTTGTTAACGAAATAATAAAATAATAGCATTTGTAATAAACATGAAAAATATTCTTCTTATTCATTCTATGTATCCTAAGTTAGCTTTGAACCCATAATCCTCCTGCCTCAGTCTCTCAAGAGTAGGAGTTATAAGCAGGTGCTACCACATCCCACTTGGTGTTGTCTCTGGATTGGGTGAGGATGCACTCAGATGGCCAATGTGGTCCCTCTTGACACAGTCTCTCTTAAGCCCCGGGAAGACTGCTCCAGCGACCTGAGTTCAGTCCCCAGAAGTCACATGGAAAGAGGCAGGTGTGGTGGTACGTGTTTGTAATCCCAATGGAAGACCTTTGGGACTTGCTGACCAGCCAGTCCAGCCTTATTGGCAAGCTCCCGGCCAATGAAAGATTCCATCTCAGAGAAAGTGTGAGGCATTTCTGGAAATGACACCTGAATTTGTCTTCAGGTCACCGCCTACAAGCACACACTCATGGCATGCACACATACAGGTGCTTGCACACACACAGATATTAACGCATAAAAACATAATAACGCCAAGTGACCTGTGTCAGGCCAGTGCAAGACACATCCCAATTCTTTTGTTTGTTTGTTTGTTTTGTTTTGTTGTTTTTTAGAGACAAGGTTTCTCTGTATCATTGGTGTCTGCCCTGGAACTCACTCTGTACACCAGGCTGGCCTCGAACTCACAGAGATCCACCTGCCTCTGCCTCCTGAGTTCTGGGATTAAAGGCATGTGCCACCACTGCCTGGCTACATCCCATTTCTTTCAGAACAGCTTGCGCCTAATCAGAGCACCGCTGAGTCCCAGCGGGACAACAGTAGTGGTCGGAGAGACCACTTCTTACTGAAGAGTAGCCGAAGGGTTAAAAAAATGCTGGTGCCGATTGGTTGATGAGTGGGTCAGGTACTGCTGAACTTTTCCCGGATGACCAGCTGCAACAAGTCCACTGCTGAGTTCTGATTGGCTGACTATACTTCTGTACACATGTAGTGCCCGCTCGGGGGCCTGTAGCAGAAACTGATTGACAGCCACTGAAGCTGATCCTGGTTCTGTTCTCGCGATATGATCTAGCTTCATTGTTCCAGTCAGTGTCAGCCAATATCTAGAAAAATGGCTTTGGCAGGGGACAAGGCTGTACTGTCCTCAAATAGAGCCTGGAAATAACTCAGGATCTTGTTCTGATAAACACCAGCTGTGGTTTGCAGGCCCTCTGCCTAGAGCCCATCAGTGTTGACCAGCCTAGTCCCCACAGGCTTGCCTGGCTGCGAGACAGCCCAAGCTGAGCTCTGCATTTGGATCCACCTAAATCCCAAGTCTGCATTCTGATCTTTACTTGGAAATTTGTGGCATCCTCTGGGCTGTAGCCAGGCTCTACTTCTTTCTGTAGGCAGAACGGAGGGCACATGTAGTCAAACCTGGCTGGCACTCTGCATTTGAGAACCCAGTCAAACCTTCCGAGGATCGCGTACCAGCCTCCTTCACACCCTGGTTCCATCCCCAGTTGTGACTGTCATCTCCCAGCCTTCCCTCTGTGTGAGTAAAAAGCCCATCACCAGCCCAGTGGGAGTCCCAGGACCCTGAGTGTGAATCCAAGGGCACTGCCTATGCTATGGGGGCCAATAAGAATTTGAGTATAGTTCTGGGGGAAGTGGGAATTACATAAGAGGTGGACAAGAGAGGCTGTAGCTGGATCTTGGCAGCTGAGTCTCCTGATGGCCAGAACTTTCCTTTGTGTTAAACCAGTTGGGTTGTTCCAGTTTATCAGAAACTAGGACCCCAGCACTAAGGACACTGGGCTCAAATACCATTCTTGTTGTCACTTTGTTACCCACCTTACCCCTTTGTAGGCTTTTCTAGAGGATCGGGGAAGTAATACCTTAGAGGATGAAGTCTCGACCTCCGTGACTTGGAAATGTATAAACCACCTCACCCCAAGAATATGCCACCTGTCAAATAAATACTCATAGAAGCATGTTTAAAATCCAAAAGGCAGAACCGCCAGGTTGTCCTGACTTTCAGGGACAGCCTAACTCCAATCTCTGCATCTGTTGACTGAATTCTTTCCTTTGAGAACACAAGAAGCCAGAGGACCCACCCCACCCCCAGCCCAACCCCATAAGTGCGGGATCCACAGCTTGGCGAGATCCACAGTTTGGTGAAATCTACACTTTGGCGGGATCCACAGCTTGGCAGGATCCACAGTTTGGCGGGATCCACAGCTTTGTGGGATCCATAACTTGGTGAGATCCACAGCTTGGTGGAATCCACAGGTTGGCAGGGTTCACAGGTTGGTGAGTACAACAGCTTGGTGAACTCTGACCCGAGTGCTCTCCCTACCTTCCGGAATAATATTCATCTCACCCGCTGTTCTGAGACATAGAATAAGTTCTCCATTGTTATAAAGTCAACACTAAGGTGACTATACCCTTTCTAGAATATTCTGTATTCCAGTATTTCTCAAAGCCTTCTCAGTTACACCCTAGACCCCCCCATTGAGACAGCTACTATTAAAGACAAAAAAATCTGCCAGGTGTTTGTGGTGAGCGTCTAAAATGCCAGCACTTGGTGAGTGGGGGCTGGAGGATCCTGAGTTTGAAGCTGGCCTGGGCTAAATAGCAAGATCATCTCAATAGATAAATAGATAAATAAATAAGGTCAAGTATATTTGGGAACTATAGGTGCTGGGAGAGAGATGTGGATATTTAATATCCAAAGTCCTGAGAAGGCTTTCAGCATAGGAATTGGATTTGCATCCACTGAGCCCAAGACCTTGTGCTGCCAAATCTAGGTGACCACAGGACTCTCTTGGCTCTGTTGAGTTGTTACGCAGCAGGGTAAACGCTGGTGGGGAGCCTCCAAAACTTACTTTGGGAACATCTTCTCAAATCTAAAATAGGACTAAGAAGTGGTGATAGAGGGGTGTGTGTGTGTGTGTGTGTGTGTGTGTGTGTGTGTGTTACCCACAGGAGGAGCCTGAAACTGTGAGCAAGGACTTGAGAACCCTTCTGCATTGCACTGGGACCTAGAAGTAAGTCTTCATCTTGCTTGTCTCCTCTCAGGGTCCTCTTTCCCTCTAGCTCTACAGAGGGTGGGGGAAGCAGGGCGATGGGATCAAGCTGGGAGGGCTTCCTGGAGGGAGTGTGGAGCTGCCTAAAGAGGAAGAGCACCTTGTGGCAGGGAAGAGGGTGGAGGCGAAAATGCCACACCCTTAGGACACTTGTCTCTCTGCACACTGTCAGCCAGCTGTTGGCTCTCCACCCTGGCTTCTGGCTCTATAGCCCTCTCCTGAGTCAGCTCTGCCTTCCCCCTGGGGAAGAGTCAGGCCCTTCCCTGCTTAGAGACCAGGGCTATCTTCAGGGTTGCAGGGGCCTTCTCTCCTCCTCTGGGGTAGGGATTGCAGTGTGGGAGACAGCACCCAGCCAGCCCAGTGGCACAAAGTCACCAAGGACTGTCACCTAAAGCCACTTCCCTGAAGAAAAAGACAGAGAACCTGGAACACAAGGAAGGGGAGGGGACCCCCAGGGCAGGGACCTGACTCAGGCTTTCTCAGGTTCCTCTAGAGATCCTCTTGGCCAATCAGAGGCGTGAGAGGGGAAGGAGAGGGTGCAACCAGAAGCGGGAGAGGCCCAAGCAGGTGCTGGCCAGCTCCCCGCCCAGCCCAGAGCTGGGAGTGGCAGGTGCCTGGCTCCCTTCTTCTCGGTTGACAGGGCAGGGCTAAGGAGCGTGCAGGGACCTGGGACCGAAACCAAGCAGCGTGCTCACCAGGGACCCTCGCCCAGGCAGGGACGCCAGACAGCTTCCAGCAGTCCCGGAGCCTGCCCCACCCAGGACTCGGTCTCCAGAAAACGGACCGATATTCCAGTATCTCGCTCGTGGAGCAATGACACACACGCACACGCACGCACATGGACACGCGCACACAAAAGGTCATGGGGACAGCCAGAGAATGTTTACTGAGAATGTTTTTTCTCTTTCAGTGTCTCAACTTAGTTCTAAAGATCACAGCAGAGACCCAAACTAGATTTGACTTCTTTATGACCATGGGGCCTTGGCCAAGCACCCCCACCGCTGTGAGCCTCGGCGGTCTCCCCTGGGACAGAGGGCTCCTACCTCTCTGCCACCTGGTTCTTTGAGGATAAACTGATGAAGCCTTGGCTGAGGGGATGGGGCACCTGACAAGGAACAGGTGCACATTTGCCACGGTCCCCAAAGTGGCAGTAGCTGCTCTGTGAAGTTCCGGTGCAGGGACTCTGAACCTGCTTCACCGCTTAGTCTCTGAGTGCTTGGCTAACCCAGCTTCCCTTTCTTCCCCGTCAAATGGGCTCCCAGCTCCAGAGCTGGCAAATGCGTAGGATCAAATAAAACAGACCTTGGGCCCACTACAAAGGTTGCGACTCAGGGCTGCGGCAAAAGTCTGTGATGAACACACATTTTGCATTCACTCCTGCCTGGGTTCAAATTCCAGCACAGACAAAAGGATGGGAGATCGCTGTGGCAAAGTAGGGCACGGATGCTGATTTTTGGTTTGGTTTGGTTTTCAAACTTCTGGTCACAAACCATCATGAGCTTTTCCCACCCCACCCACCCACATCCAGTACTAGAAATGGAAGCCAGGGCCTTCTGCACGCTAAACAAGCATCCCCGGCATGGTAGAGTTCTAGAGGCAGAGCGGTGGCTGCGGCCGGATGAATCTCCTATTTCTGTCTATTGGCAGAGGGTGCATGCAGGCAAACAGTGAGTACAGAGGTCAGAGCACAGCCTGGGGCATCTGTCTTCAGGGGCTTCCACCTGTTCTTAGACTGTGTTTCTCACTAACACTTCAGCACATAAACCACGCTAGCTGGCTCTTGACCTTCCATGGCTCCATCCGCCTCCATCTCTCCTCTCACCATTGACCAGCACCGGGATTGCAAACACTTGGCTTTTCACTGGCACAGCAATACGTGTGTGTGTGTGTGTGTGTGTGTGTGTGTGTGTG
>LOJH01014097.1:1301-24360 GCA_001685095.1 Ellobius talpinus | reverse complement strand
TCTCTCTCTCTCTCTCTCTCTCTCACACACACACACACACACACACACACTTTGGTCTGGGCCTTCTGTATTTGCTGTTGAATAGCCTGTAGTTGGATGTCAGTGACATAAAGGTCATTGTGAGGGAATCTGTCACGTTCTCCAGAACAAGATGACAGAATAAAGTTTTGGATTTTATAAACATTAGCTCCAAAGAGCCAATGAGCAACATCAGCCTTCCAAGAATGTGGTTGGAGAGAAATCATCAGAAGGTTCAGTGTCCATGAAGTGGCTGACTGTGTCTGTTCTTTCCTTCAGAGAACCGCCTTCTGAAAATGGCACTAGCATCTATGGGGCTGGTGGTTTTATGCCCTATGGCTTCACAGGAACTTTGGCTGGTGCTGCAACTTGCTTTTATGCCTTTGTGGGCTTTGACTGCATTGCAACCACTGGTAAGGGCAGTGTCTCCTCGAGAATTAGAAGCGAAGGGTACCACAGGCATAGCTACAGGTTCAGCAGAGGGTCAAGGAGAGAGAATGAGATGTGGGGTGGGAAGGGTACCATCTCCAGATCCACCTACAACCCATGTTACATCTGACACAAAAGCCACTTGGTGAAACTCTCAGAGCACTGGTGTCTGTCCTGTCAAGGGCAGCACCTACCCTGAGGATATTGTGACGACCACCAAAGACAACACATCTGGCTGATTGGATGAGGAATCTTAAGTGATGCTCACAATTCTGTCTTTAACCTTTTGACTTAGAGCTCTGTCCCCTCCAGATGGTCATTGTCTTAAATGGTCTTTTCATTCACCAGCCAAAATACTATACCAATTCTTTTCTCTTTATCCCTGGTGATACCCATCCCAGAATTTTTTGAGCTTTCCAGTTGCACAGCCTTGTAACTGACTCTGTCTGGGTAGCTTCAAACATTAATCTTGTAAGAGGCATATTCTGATATCTTTTATAAAAACTAAAGTTTCATATAAATGATTAACTAAGTTTGTTTGAAGCTTTGCAGTTCAAAAGCTCACAGAATACCAGTGCAGCTGTTTTCCAAATGACATCAACTACCATTCAAGACCTAAACACTTAAGAGTGCTCGTGTGTCTCCCCCCACCATCCAGCCTTTTGCAAGTAGGAAACTGACTTGTATATTCCATTCTTCTCTTCGCCCTCTGCTATTTTGATAATTTTTTTGTTAATAGTGACGTATCCTGAAGAAGAGAAGGGAATCTTTATAGGAAATAGATAGAGCCCACTAAGAATGCAGAAGGGACAAGAACATGGTAGAACGACCACGGAGGAGGGGGATTTGAGCCACAGGAAGTCCCTAAGCCATTTGACTGTTTACTAACCTTCCGTTCTGTTTTTCCTTAGGAGAAGAGGTCCGGAATCCCCAAAAAGCTATTCCCATAGGAATAGTGACTTCCTTACTGGTTTGCTTTATGGCCTATTTTGGGGTTTCTGCAGCCTTAACGCTTATGATGCCTTACTACCTCCTGGATGAGAAAAGCCCACTTCCTGTAGCATTTGAATATGTTGGATGGGGTCCTGCCAAGTATGTTGTTGCTGCAGGCTCCCTCTGCGCCTTGTCAACAAGGTACATGTACTGTCCTTGGGACTCTTAGGAGTCTTGCAAAGTGTAGTCAGTGTCTTCAGATTTGCTTTTGTGGGTTTCAAGAATATCTGTGTGGTAGAATACTTGGCTAGCATTCTGGAGGCCCTGGGTCAGCACCCTAGCCACTGCTACCACAAAACTGATTTTGTATATTCTAAAAATATCCTAACATGAAGAATGCATTATACAACTATGCACTCAGTAAATAATTTGCCCAGAATCCCTGTCTAGAAATCTTGAGTGATTATAAAAAGCCTGAGTGACCATCATCAGCTGAGTCCATGTTTTTGTTTTGTGTTTGTTCTTTCTTTTTCTTCAGGATAATAGTGGTAGCACTGGGACACACACACATCTGTGTCACACATAATCACATACTATGTCAGACACCTTTGGGATGCTCATGTTACTGGCATCAGTATTGCTTGCATTGTGTCAGTTGGAGATAATGCACAGACTTCACACTTGGGACAATTCTCCAGGAAGTAATAGTGTGTCTGGGACTGGAAGCCGTATGTGGCGTCATTTTTTTAAGTGTAAATGTGCTTCTGAGCCTTTTTTCCCCTTTAGTGCTGACCAGAATGGATTTATTCAAGAGACAGAAATTACCATTCTGAAATTACCAGTGGAAATTCTTTACTTATATGAAAAGAAAAGGGAATTTGATTGTCAAATGTCCGTCTTTTCAGTAGCTACTTATTTACTATGTTACAGCTCATGCCTGAAGTTTCCAGAGCTGCTCATATGATCTGGAGCAAAACATTTATTCTAGTCCGTGCCACACTTCACAGGAGAATAGTCTCACATGGAGAATATCCTTTTTTTTGGCCCAAGAATTCCTTTTTTAAATTGAAAACAATTTTCACAGTTCTGAAACAAGAAATTTTTCTCAATATAATTTATCAACATGACTTTTATTTCTTTTTTTCAAACGTGTTTTTAGTTTCTAGTCCTGATAATACTAAGTTTAGGAATTCTTCATCATCTGCTGTTGACAAGGTTAATTATGAAGAACTTTGAATAGCTTAAAGTCCAAACCCTGATGATACTGTGCCACGATGATCTGCAAAGGGATGAAAGGACCTCTGTGGCTACATCAGCTATTGATGCACAGCCTACTACTGTGGTTGGTCCATACATGAATATCATCTGAATTTTTGGAAACTTTGGCTATGCTGTCAACTTTGAACAAAAGTTTCTCAGTTTACTGTGTTGAGTTGGCATTGTACAGAAACCGACAGCTGTATTGGTGTAGAAATGTTAAACTTATTTTTTCCATTTGTGCGAGAATAACACATTGTATTAAATATATATGGTCTTATCTATGTGGGTGTGATAAGAAACTAATAAAGTATTCTTTAAATAATGGGGGAAAAGATAAAGAAAATTAATAGATGTTTTTGGACACAAGATCTTGTTGTATAGCCACAATTGGCCTGGTACTCACTATGAAGTCCAAGCTAGCCTCAAATGTTCAGCAGTCTTTTGCCTCAACTTCTTAACTGATAGGGTTTCAGGCATGAGCTACCATGCCTAGCACCCCCATAGACTTTTTATTTAATTAAATATTAATTTATTTTTTAATAAATATTAATTAAAATAAATTATTTTACCTCTTTTTAAGTAATTACTTTCACAACTGAATCATGTGGAATGACATTAGCAATAAACATAAATAATTCAATTTATCTTAAGAAAAATTGTACATTAAACCTCGCTGTTACTAACATTTAATTGTAGCTCTTCTATATGCTAAATCTATAGTATATTCTTAAAGCCATTCTTTACCTTTATAATTTTAATGCTTGGAACTATTACATGTATCAAAGATCAAGTTATAGGATGCAAAATCATGGTAATATGAAAATACACAATCACTATATAAATGGGTGACATAAAATTGATCAGTCTTCTTAATTACCCATTAATTTGGGAATTTTGTTTTCTGAATTATGAATGCTAAAAAATCTTAGTGCTTCCTACTTCATTTTATTTTGCAAAAGCTAATTCAGTAACAATCATGATATAAACAAATGACTTGCAGTATTGTTTTTAGTCTTATGATTTTGCTGGGCAAATATTTGCAACAGTATGAGTAATACCATGGCCATTGCTGGCAGGTGTGTTTAAATGCCCAATTTCAGCACACTGAAAGACTACGTGAGTCCTTGACCACAGCTGTCTTGACGAGTGTTATCTAATCACTGTGTTTCTGTTCTGGGTGTGATCACATGTAATCGTGCATGATTGTGTTTGCCATACTGCATGTCTTTGCTTTTCATTCAGTCTTCTTGGATCCATTTTCCCAATGCCTCGTGTAATCTATGCTATGGCGGAGGATGGGTTGCTTTTCAAATGTCTAGCTCAAATCAATTCCAAAACGAAGACACCAATAATTGCTACTTTGTCATCGGGTGCAGTAGCAGGTGAGAAAGCGTTGACTTTTACTAAGAAAAGGGGGATCGTTTTCATCAAGAACTCTGGAGAATGTAGACAGGTGGTTTTCTGTTTCGGATTAGCATAAAGTTCAATGACTGTGACTTTTCTATTTTGATTTCTTTGTGTACCTATAAGTACCCTTGTAGAATAATACTCAACTCACACTGGATTATGAATTTTTCTATTCTAGTCTTCTGGGTTCTATGTTCCCCTTACCCCGCATTCTGTTTGCCATGGCCCGGGATGGCTTACTGTTTAGATTTCTTGCGCGAGTGAGTAAGAGGCAGTCACCCATTGCTGCCACAATGACCGCGGGGGTCATCTCTGGTAAGCTTTACAAACACAGTTTTCTCCATCATTGGACTAAAACGTGCTGTGCGCATGCGTGGACTTAAAAAGGGTCTGCATGCTGTGCATGTAAGTTAAGAACAAAATCATGGATAAATTACTGTGTGAGTATTGGGATTAACATCTGACAATTACGGTGATGGTGAAACATTGAAATTCATTCATAACTAATCACTGGGGATTCTGTGTTTTTCCTACTTTAACCATTGAGGCATCTAACCCATGTGTGAAGAGTTAATGACTCTCTACTATGTATTAGATATCACTCTTCTAACTGATGAATAAGCACATAAAGTTATAATTTGGGCACAGAAAAATTTCTAAATTAAATCATTGCTTAATATTGGAAATACTGATTTTAAAATAATGATTGCAGGACTATTGAAAAGCTAAACTTTACCAATTCGTAGTCCAATGTAAGAAAAGAAATGCCAAAGGTAATCTGAAGTTGGTTGTCCTCTCTGCCCAGAGTGAAATGGGTTGCCCAGCAGGGTTAGACCTGCATCCTCTCGGCCCCCATTAGGAACCTAGCTGTCGTTCAATAGTTTGGACATGTAGGTTGGACTCCTAGAATCCAGATTACCTACGTTTTGAGATGCTGTGATGTCCATGTTAACTACCTCTGGCCATATTCTTACAGCATGCGGAAGTTTCCAGGGGTAGCATAGCCTGAGACAATGGCCTTAGTAGTATTTGGCTATTTATAGTCATTACAAATGTGCTAAAAGTTTAATAATCTATTATATAATTATGCTAGTAATGAAGTGTCTGCAGAGTGAGGCATGGGGTGCATATCCAGAGAGGAGATGAAATGTCGTAGGGTTGTAAATACAGGAAAGCTCTGCCCGTAACTGCCCATTGTAACCTTCTTAAGTCAGCCCATCTATGAAACAGGAATAATTCTATCACGGATGACCATGGGAAGTTGCTGGATTTGGTAAAAATAAATAAATAAATAAATAGTCAAATACTGTCCATTTTATGTAACTAAAAAGGAAGTAATTTCCTCTGCCTTTTAGGATGACTGACTGAAAATAAAGTGAGTTCATAGACTATTAAACTTAAAAAAGAGGTCTGGGACACCATATAAATTGAACGTGGTGTTAGCTATTTACTAAGATAGGGAGTATTATGTGGTAAATTCACCTAATATAAGGTATTTTTACTTTTTAACATTGTTGAGATTTTTGTGTACAGGATCGTAAGTTGATTTTTCATAGCTAATCAGTCTTCCAGAATGTGTGGTTTTAATTTGATTAAAGTTTATTCTACATCCAAAATATTATTTCACTGAAAAAATAAATATTATTTTGTAAAGACTGTTAAAAATATGTTGAGTTGTATATAACTTGATACAAATGGATTTAAAGTGCTTATATAACTTGTACACAGAAAACTGGTATTCCTAGCAGTGTTTGTTTACCTTCCGAGACCTCAAAAGACAGAATTCTGTCATACGATATTTTCACACTTGGTCAAGCCAAGTATGTTTTAAATAATCACAGCAGATGTATTTAATGTTTCCTAAGGAGCTGGGGGCTTTGAAGTCTTAGCGTTGGCAGTTTATATAGCCCAGAGACTATCTTACGACGTTGTGATATTGATCTGTCATTGCTACCAAAACAGAAGAGTATCAGTCAACTGTCCCTGACTGAGTGAGCAACTGTAAGAAATGTCCTCAGACACCTTTGGTTTGACCTTTCCCGTTTGTTTCCCAATAGCTGTGATGGCTTTCCTTTTTGACCTGAAGGCTCTCGTGGACATGATGTCCATCGGCACCCTCATGGCCTACTCTCTGGTCGCAGCCTGTGTGCTCATCCTCAGGTGAGTCTCTGTTGGTTCTGAAGGGCGTGTGGCAGATGGTAAACAGGGCGTGGAGACAGCAAGGACTGCAAAGAGCATGTGACACCAAAGTGGGAAGCCACAGCCATTAAAGCAGTAAGATGGAGTATGAGAGGCAGACGTGACTTCTAGCAAAGAGTCAAGTACAGTTTGACCCTTACCGATAGCCTGTCCCAGTCTACAAGGCTATTTATTAAAATGTGTGGAGATACATAAACGTGTTGTATTTTTGGAATCATAAATACTAGCAGACTGACAAATAGGCCCCTATTCTTGACTACTACATGATATGGCCTTTGTTATATTGTCAATATATCCTGAATGTTATTCCAAGTCAATAAATGTATCTACCAAATATGTGCATAGTTATTAGTACTTTTAGCGTAAATGATTTAGTGCTAAGGTTTTCCCTAAAGACCTTATCAAGAAGACACCAACAAATCGGTGTAAATGATGCTCATGGAAAAGGTAGATTGAGAAGTGTGGAGAAAACATGGCTGAGAATAGTGATGTAAGTGAAGGTACATTTACAGTGGCTTCTTCTACAGTAAAAAGATGATATTTCAGTGTATCAATAACTATTTCAGTTTGAAGATACAAAGCCATAAAATTTGAATTTTTTAAAATAACATTATAAATTTACGTTAAGAAATAATAAACGTTTATGTATGCATATATTCCAAGATGAGCTTGTACCAAAATGCTAATGGGGATTAATTTAATGGCGCTATTGGTCATTATTGCGCCCTTCTGAATTCCTTAGTGAACGGGTTTCTTTTCATGGGGGAGGCGTTTCTGAAATAAGCAAAGGCCACAGGTACTAGGAAGTGAAGCAAGCAATACACTGATGAGCTGTAGAGGAACAGAGCAGATAACAGGAAAATGGTGCCCATGGGGTAGTAAGGTGGCCGAGTAGCTAAGTGAGCATCTCTGGGTGAAGCGAGATGAATCAGGCTGGGAATAAGGAAACATGGGCAGAGAGACAGACTCTGGTGGCAGCTTGTTAGTCCCTAGCCAAAGAGATGCTATCCTCCATAGCTGGTGACCGTTTCGGGGCTCTTTTTATGAATCCCAGTGCCACTGGGCAAGGGGGCTGCAGATACCATCCTGTTGCCGTCATTGCTTCACCTTTAATTTTAACTTTACTTTTTGGCATCTGCTATACAAGTTTCTGGCTAAATAGCAATGAGAGGAAGTTCAGAGTCTCTGTGGGGATTTGATGGAGGAAGTTTGTAGCCTGGCTCAGCACACTGTAAGTTGGAGACAGTCATGAGGCTTGTTACCTGATTGCACCCACTGCGACTTTGTAAAGCATCTCACCAAAGAGTTTACAGTGACAATTTCATTTGGGCTGATGAGAGTAAAAACAGTGATATTTATTTGGGGATAGGTACCAACCTGGCTTGTGTTATGAGCAGCCCAAATACACCCCTGAGAAGGAAGTTCTGGAATCATGTACCAATGCAACCTCGAAAAGCGAGTCCCAGGTCACCATGTTACAAGGACAAGGTTTCAGCCTCCGAGCCCTCTTCAACCCCTCTGCTCTGCCCACACGACAGTCAGCTTCCCTCGTGAGCTTTCTGGTGGGATTCCTGGGTAAGTCTTCGCTGAGCATGTTCAGAGATCCAACAGATTTGGGTGTGTAGAACCAGTCTTTGTGGAAGGCAAAAGACAAGGCCTCACATTGCCTGGGATGTGTTAGCAGCCAATTTGAGACACGAAATTTGACCTACAGAGGTGCTGGCAGTTATGGTCGAGTTATATCCTATAGGAAGATTTATGAGCTGGAGAGATGGCTCCATGGATAAAGCACATGCTGCACAAATGTGAGGCTCTGAGTTAAGATTTCCAAAACCCGTGTGAAGCTGGGTGGGGAATTACGTGCTTGTAATGTAGCTTGCTGCACACTGTGACAAATAAGACAGGCTGCCTCAGACACAGTGGAGGCCACCAGCATCCAAGGCTATCTCTTGACTACCATGTGTGTGCTTTGACACACATTTCCCATAATCACACATATGCATACAGAAGCAAGGAGTTCGTACAGGAAAAGTGGCAGAATTATAAACTGGCACACTTGGTTAGCTCAGGGTGCTCCCTGTGTTAAAGAATCAGGCCAAGTAACAGAACTGGACCCCAATGGTATTGGGAGGCAATATAGGAGCATTTTGTTTGCTCATCTGGTAACTTAACCTTCTATAGGTTTAGTGACGTCTACTGGGCATTATCTGTGTGCGAAGGCATTATCTGTGTTCTGAATACTTGGGGTAGTAAGACAGACTGCCCTTGCTCTTGAGGACTGTACAATAAGATCATCGCAAACTAGAGAAAAACAGGCTTCTCTGAGAGCCACTAGGAGGGGCTTTTATTGCATATGTGATGATCAGAAGAAGCCTGACGTCATTGCCTGGAATGTGGAAGAAAGATTCAGAACATGGGATATTATTTGTTTGTATTAACAAATAATCTTTATACTAGCTTAATATAGTCAAAGCTGCCATACTTCATTTGAAAAAAAATGGAAGCCACACACCACCAAAAATTATCCTATCCATGTAGTCTAAGACTAGGAAACTAGGAGCCCTGACCACATGGTGGACAAAGCAGGATGTTAGTGCCAAGTGGGGAGGTTGACTTCTGAAAAGACAGACATGAGGACATGATTCTTAGATGGGTGAAGTGGACTCTTTCACAGTAGAAAAGAAGTGAGGGGTCTGCATGGCAAAGTAGATTATAAAGAACTTGATGTTGCATCAGGCTAGACCTCTAAAACTGAGAGATGTGAGAAAAGGATGTGTGCTCACTCTGCCTTGTGTACTGACCACCACAGCGTTTCTCATCTTGGGCCTGAGTGTTCTGACCACATACGGAGTCCAGGCCATTGCCAGACTGGAAGCCTGGAGCCTGGCTCTTCTCGCCTTGTTTCTTGTCCTCTGCACCGCCGTCATTCTGACCATTTGGAGGCAGCCACAGAATCAACAAAAAGTAGCCTTCATGGTAAGTGAAATAATGATTAGAAATCCTAGTTCTTAAATACACTTCCTCTGTATGTGTTCTATGTTTATTTAATTTTTCTAAACAAAAGCAAACAATGAACACGACTGTCAAAATTCTTTAATGAATTCCTTTAGTCACAGTACATGAGTTGTCTTACTGTTTTTCTCAAAACCTTGAGTAAATAAGCATGCATGGGTACATACATACATACATACATACATTCATACAGTGAACAAATTTTGTGTTGAATAGTCTATAGTATCAGAAAAATAATTGATGAGATTCTGGGTTTAATCCCTAGCACCAAAAATTAAATGAGGCTGAAAAGAAATGAAGGAAGGAAGATAATTTGAAGATTTTATTTTCAGAAGTTTGAAGCCCTCTTGTGAGGATTCATCCCCACCAAGTGCCTTCATCTGTTTGTTAAATTACCCTGTGCCACTGGAACTAGGGGTAGGCTTGGGTGTGGACAGAGCTTCCTGGAAGGGTGTCCTAGGATGCTACCTATACCCAGAGACCCAGAAGCATCCCCTGTTGATGGCTAAATGAGCACAGTAAACTCTGAGCCATACTGATGCTAAGCCCTACGGTGGCTTGATGATAATCTGCAGGTATCACTGTGTTTCTTTCCATTTCTGCAAGCAATGTGAACAGTGATCCTCCTTTCCCTAGTTTCTATAGGGATGGTATTTATTCAGGTCCTTTTTTGAGACTATGACCTCAGTGACACAGTAGGGACTACATGTCAGATATCGACACTGCCTTGGAACCACTTGGAGAATATGCTTCCACAGTAACGCTGGGCTCAAAGGATGTTTCTTCCCATAGGTCCCATTCTTACCCTTTCTGCCAGCCTCCAGCATCCTGGTCAACATTTACTTGATGGTCCAGTTAAGTGCGGACACGTGGGTCAGATTCAGCATCTGGATGGTGCTTGGTAGGTCATGTTACCTGGAGTTTGGTTCACCTTGCTGTGTCGACTATGGTTACGGGAATGCGCTCACTCCCTTCCTCCAACTAAACGTTCTGTTCATTTCTTTCACTATGACTTCCTCTCAATGTTTACTTTCCCAATGTTTCCAAATATATGCCTTTTATTTTTCTTCCCTTTCATTTTCTTTTCTGTTGTGCTGAGAACTCAACCCAGGTCTCAGACATGCTATCCCAGACCTCTCTCACTGAGCCACGTCTCTAGCCCTTCAGATGCTAGTTTTCATTTAAATCTCCCAGTAACCCTGGAGTTCACATAGATTCTGTTTTCTACAACTTATGAATGAGAAAATGAAGTCCTCAAATATTTGTCATAACAGTGCCAGTGCCAAACCCTTACCCAGCTGTCTAAACTAGAACTTAGCATGAGAAAATACATATTTATAAGTAATTATCTTCTAAGGGCACTTAAAGCATTGCCTTCTTTTTCCCCACAGTTAGCACGGTTAGTGACAGTTGTTTGGTGCTCAGGCCTTAGGCCTCCTGTTTGACAGTAACAGGTAGAAAGACATCCATGTCCATTGTGAGCACAGGCATGCTTTCTGGACTACCCAACCATGACTCTGATAACCTACTGCTGGGGTTCAGTGTGTACTGTGAGCCTCACCCATCATTCTGCTTAAAGTTATGCTGTTGAGATTTGAGAACGTAAGTGGAAAATTTCCATATAACTGCTGTCTGAAAATACTTGTTGAGAGAAAAATATATTCTGTAGGGTTGGGGGATTGCAAACTCAGAGGTGCTTTCTACCTAGATAGGCAATCTATGCAACATCTTTATTCCACATTCTGTTTTTCATTTTAAAAATGGTTTGCTTTTATTTAAATATATTTTAAATTGAAATACAATTATATTACTTTCCCTCCACCATTCCCTCCCTCCAGCCACACCAAAGTACCTCCTTTTAACCCCTCCCATGCCCCCACACACATACTCTTAAGTTGATGGCCCCTAGAATTACAGGCAACAACTGACAACTGCTCACAGAAGGAGAATTAGCCTCTCCCAGGGATGAGCCCCCTTACTGTGTGTCCAATGCAGAGTGGCCAGTCCTGAAGCCATACCCACATGCATAACAAAAGCAGACTCAGCAGGTTGCACTTCTATACTATATATGCACACATTCTGGTTTTCCAAGGTTGCACGGAAAGAGAGGGGGAGACTTATTGCATTGTTTTCCACATTAAAACATTTCCTAACGCACTGATATGCTTCCTCTCCCCAAAGGCTTTCTAATTTACTTCGCTTACGGCATTAGACACAGCTTGGAGGGTAACCCCACGGATGAAGAAGATGATGAAGATGTTTATTCAGACAACATCAGCGCAGCAACAGAAGAGAAATCCGCCATGCAAGCAAACGACCATCACCAAAGGAGCCTCAGTTTACCTTTCATATTCCATGAAAAGACAAGTGAATGCTGATGCTGGCCCACGGTCTTACCACACATTGCTTATAAGGAGTAAACTATGGCCGGACATCACCATCGTGCTGGGATGTCATGAGTTTGCTGCAGACATGGCTCACCTAACTTATATTTCCTCCTTCAGACAGCCTCTCTTCAGATGGTGAATTATGTGTCTGGGGAAACTGCCTGAGCGCACTCCTCGGCAATGAGTATCCCCAAAGTAATGTGTCCGTGTGTGTCCATGTATGTTTGGGAATGTGAATGTTAAATGTTCTTGGCTTTTATTACTGTGTGACGTTTTTCCAGCGTCGTGATGGGTGGCATATACTGCACATGCTAATAGAGGGTGTGTTGCGGAATAGAGGTGTGTTCTGATATGTCCTGGGAGGTTAAGGAAATAGTGATGGCTTTCCTTATTAGGTCTGTGACTGTCAACTTGGGCGTACTGAGAATGCAGCCACCTGTCGTGATGTTTAGCATAATCAGGAGTGAGCAAGAGCTAAGGAATGAGCCTTTTCTATACATTGCAGTGCCTTTAGAGTTATCACACATTGTCTTCTTCTACTTGCTAGGACTTTATTAAACTTTACAGGGGGAGTGTTCATTTCTTCAGTATGACAGGATGGAGAGGAGAGTCTGTGACACCAGATGGCCACTCCTGGTTTTGAGAGCCTTGGTCCTTAAATAGAACGCTTCTGCCTGCTCTAAGTGGCATGCTCCCCCAACCTCAACTCCATCAAGGACTCAGGAGAGGTACGAGGACCTGCTCGGGACCCTTTAAGCAAGAGAATGAATGTGGTCCCATCCCACGGCCGGGAGGACCAGAGAGACTTAGACAGAGAGGCTCAGACAGGCTTTCTATTTTTAAAAGTGAGTGAGGGCCCTGTGTTCCATGTTTGGTGGAATGGTTCCGGCTATTTTCTGTTACTTAATACCCAATCACAGCTCAGCTTCTGTTGCTGCATCAATCGCTCTTTTGCTTTGATATTTTCTCTGACCTACATGGAAATGGACGTGATAGCAAATTCTATCTTTGCAATGTAAAAAAAGAAGATAAAGGGATGCAGGAACATATTGCTAATCTAATCTCACAGGGCATTTGGGCCCAATTTGTGGATTTTAGACCTAATATACCTCTGATGTTTCTTTTAGAAATGTTTAGAGATTCCTGCCCTATCCCATCATTTACCACTTTTTGCTTCATTTGCTTTTAACTGGCAACATTAAACCTATTAACACAGCTCTGATATTATGCAATAAATCATCAGTTACTTTCAAAACACAGTTACTTAAAACTTTGAGTTAAATAACCAAATCGAATTAAAAGCACAGTGATCTTTGTATATGACTAAATAAATTTTATATGTAAGATTCTCTGATTATTGCATTTTACTTTATAGGGTTCTCTGATAGTGGATTATAAATCTCCAATCATTCTTATTCCTTGTGAGTTAATTTTGTATAAATAATTATTAGATAAATCTAGAGGCTAGACAGGTAACATAGGAGCGACACTTCCAGGCAACCATGTGTTACCAAGAATGCTAGTTGCCTTGCCTAATCCAAAGACAAGGAAATCAATTGCTTTCTCATAATCCTTCTAAGAGAACATTGATTTTACTGATGCTGTTTCCAAGCAGTTGTCATCCTTCATGTGGAAGTAGGCGTTAAATGTGGCTATCAGCTAAGCAGACACAGGTTCTGGGCTCCTGGTTGTTAGAGATGCCTCCCTGACCCAGGGCTTAGTGCTAACATTCCAAAGTTTCCGGGGTGCACGTGAGAAAATCCGAAGCCCAGATACTCTTTCCAACTGCTTGCTTTACCACAGAGGAAATGTAGAAGCAGCAAAGGCTAAAGTTGTATGAGAAGGACTGTAGCATGGTCAGGGATTCTTGCTATCATTAATAGCTGCCCAGAGAGGGAGAATCAGGGATGAGCCCCTGGTCAGTTAAGTAGTCCCAAGTGGTCGGCATTACACATTTGTACATACAAGCAATACTAAGTGGACTCAGCAGGTTGCATACATACACACACACATGTATATATGTAACAATAATAAAGAAGAGGTAATGGATTTGATAGGGAGTAGGGGAAATTGGAGATGGAAAGGGAGGATAGAAACTATCAGAACTATATACTCACATAAAAATTCTCAAAATTTTTAAATTAAATATTTCTTTTACAGCAGTGCCCTTTACACAGAACAAGGTCATACATGAATCTCTGAGTTTCTTACTGTAATAAAAACAGATATGTCTGGACCGTGGTAGGCAACTAGAAGTATTGTGCCCACTGAGGATGTTCACACCAAAACACGTTGGAAACACGGATGTCTGTGAGATATGTTTTGTCAGAGACCATGCCCTTTTGTATTTCTGTGAAGATCCAAATGGATAAGCAAGTCTGTATGTGTATAGTGTTTATAAACACATTGGCCTATATTTGTGTGCTGTATGTTTGTGTGTTTGTGGGGGGCTTTTGGTTATCAGCGTGTAAGTAAGTTGGGTTTATGAAGAGCTTTGCATGTGATATTGTCACAGATAAAAACTCAATTGATGTGTAGAGAGACTAATGTTTTATATGTATAGATATTTTAGATTTTAAGCTATTTTAAAATATACAATTTTATATGTATGTTTTCTATAGATAGATTCTTTAAGACATATTTATCATGTTTCTAATATGAAATCACTAAACTCTAGTTATTATGACGGGTGTTTTTGAATCTGAATGGAGTAGGGGTAGGGACCTTGGGATGTTCTTGTTTATTTGTTTCTGTGGCATTGTTTCTGACACACCCATCCCTGTGTGTGCTTGCCAGCAAACTACCACCTCTTTGCCAACCCTCTGTCCTCCTGAACTTGAGTTCATAACACTGTGAACAAAGCGTCCTGTTCTGTTTTGTAGGATCACCCAAATATTTTGTGTAGATTTGACTAGCAAGCAAATGATACAGAAAGTCAAATGTGGACGCCTTCTTCTATTCATCATGGTGAGCAACAGTTTGTAGTACTTTACCTTTTTCTTACCCTGAGAACTGTGTTGTTGGCATTTTCAGTGAGATTGTCTCCTCGTAGCACCTTAACTTCATACTCTTCACAAAAGAGAACAATCTGGGAATTAGCACATAAAGATCACACCAATCATTTATTTAAAAGGGCGGTTTTGAAAACTCGGGTTTAGAAACTCCTGAGAAAAACTTAACTAGAACCTTTGAGATATACTAAAATATCTTAATCTTGTTTCCTTGGTGAAAAAAGCCAAGAAAACTAATCAAAATATTAATATATGTATGTATCTACATTAATATGTAAAATTAACATTGAAACTACTGTTGGTTTGTTAACTTTAGTTAACCGTAACTGATTTAAAAAGAATACCAGCATCTGAATAGTCTTCCTAAAGAATAAAAGGTTAGATAATTTTAATTTTTATAAAGCTTTTATTTTAACCAAATTTTTTCCACATCCCGAATGTTTTCTAATAAAACACTGTGATTCAGAATTGTTGCTAGATCATTTTCTAAGTTTGTTGGACCGTTTAGCAAAGGTGAAGGAAAGTGATTGCCCTACAGAGCTAAGGATACAGAAGGAATAACTGCACCTTACCCTCTCCCTTCATATAGTATATCAGGAGCAGATGTGTACACACACACAAGCCTGCGTACACGCACGCACAGATGGTGGCTATGTAAAGAGAAAATCAGAGTGTATCCCAAGATCACCACCCAGATGATGAAGTTGCACTAAAATCCCAGCTCTTGCTTCTTTGCAGCACTACTTGGGATTTCTCCAGATATCCTTCAGGTGATAGTCCCTAAGATACAGTTTCCATGGCACTTGAGAAGATGATAGTCCCTAAGATACAGTTTCCATGGCACTTTAGAAGATTGGGTTTCAAGCGTTGTGAATGGATGATTCACATTCACATAGTGTGTAGGGGTTGGTGGCAGGAGTGCCATTATCTGTTTTTGTTTTTGTTTTGCTAGTTCCAAAATAGTGCCTTCTCTGTACATGTTCTACTTTATATATCAAGGAAAAGAACTGAAATTTATGTAGTAAATAATGCCAGCAAAGGTCACCTTAGCTCTAGATGCGAAAATAAGGTCGCTAGACTTCACTGTTTAGCTGAGGTGGGTTTTTTTCCCTTATATACTTCTATTTAAAGAATTTAAAATAGCTTTGTGGGTTTTGAGAGGTCTGATACTACTGTTGTATTCCTGGTTTAGGTGTTGGCTTTTGTAGTATTCATGATTGTTTATATTTACACAGTTTTCCTCTTACTGGTTTCAAATGTATTCTGTTTTTGGCATAACCCTATTTTAACACTACTGGCCAGGAGTTCTGAACTTGTCTGTCCTTACCCAAGTCCTGAAGCCGCTGCCACAATCTCTGGACTCTAAGCAGCCTTTCTGACCCCTGATAGCTCCATAGAGATTTCCAGCTAGGATCCCAGTTTGATGCCACGACCAGGCTGCCTGCTGTCCCAGAATGTCTGAGCTTACTTTCTGGAGGTGTCTAAGATAGTGAAGTAGAGTAGGAAGTCAAGAACTTCTAATGAAATACGGGTGGGATCCTTAACTTCAGTTCTAGATATATCTCATCAGTCTGTTAAGGTGAATAAGGACCAAGGAATATCTGTGACTCATGGAGGGGTGTGGCTGTATCTTGGAACTGGCATGGTAGGGCCTGGCCTGCTGCATTTCGTGCAGGCACACAGCCTCAAGGTGAGAAATGCATGGTCAAGACCCTGTTGGTAAAAAACTTTGTACTGCCAGCAGGGTGGCCTGCTGTACCCACACCTTGCTGATGAGCCCCACGTTTTTCATGTCCACTAGCAGTGTCAAATTGTTTTATTGCTTTATTTTGTTATTGTTATATTTAATAGCAGTTGTGCATGAAGGCCTAAAACAATCCAGAACTTCTGTGTCTACAAACCCTACAAGTACCCTATTGTAAGTACTTGTGCAAATATAAAAACGTTTTGTTCATGAAATAATTTTGATGTTTTTAATGATAATTGGTGTTCCTTTTTACATGTAAAGTTGAACTCCTTTTTTTAGAATTTGTAATAAAAACTATTGCTGCTTCAACTGTTATAATATTATGCTTTATAATGTAACCATGTGTTTTTAAATAAACTTTAATATGACTTATAATAATTTAGTATGCATGTGTATCACACACAACAAAAGCACACATTTCAGACTCAAAGTTTGGAAGCTTATGTTCATCTTTGCTTTCTGAATTTAAGGACCTTTTAAACACAATACAATGTAATCTACTTTATTATTATTTTATTATGCTCAGAGAGCCATCACTGTGACTACCATGTCTTATAAGATAGGAAAGAAACATCCACAAAACTTTAGTCTTCATGATACATCATGAAAATAATCAGCTGTTTTTGAAGCATGACACCCCAAGATCCCATGTCTGAGAGTACCCCATCAACTGCTATTCCATGGACCTGTCACTTTGACATTGATCTTCAGGAAGCTCCTCTTTGTCCATCCCATCACTAGCAAAATGCTTGATAAGGGGATGTAGAGATAGCTGGGGGGCGGGGAGAACACTTCTGTGAAAGCAAGAGGACCTGCATTCAAACTCCCAGCACCCATGTGAATGTTAGACATGGGCACATATGCCTGTAATGCCAGAGCCTCCAGTATGGGTGGAGGTAAGCAGATCCTGGGAAGTTACTAATGTAACCTAAATGGCAACCTTGGGGTTCCATGAAAGCCTCCCTCAAAAATAAGATGAGGAGAGAGAAGAAAGCACTTAGTGTGTGCATCCAGCCTCCAGATGCATGTGAACGGGTGTTTCACACACAGAACATGTGCACGCGCACAGAGTACATGATAGGTAGAAAGTGGTTTTTCCCATGGTTACTGAGGTTTCTGAGGTGGTTTCCCATGGTCGCTTGGCCAAGTTTCTGTGTCTCTACATCATGGAAGAAAAGTGTGGCAGAGGAACAGCTGTTCAAGGTAGCCAGGGAGCTAAGAGACAGAACAAGGGGCAGAGACAAGCAAAGACACACACAATGACCCACTTCCCTAACCAGGCTCCACCTCCTAATAGCCCATTCAGCTACTAACTTCACAATGGGTTGACCCATTGCTTAGTGCTCTGGTGATCCAGTCACTCTCAATAGTGCCACCACTTAGGGACCAAACTTTCAGTGCAGGAGCATTTGGAGCCATTTAATATCCAAGCAATAACAACTTACAGTAATTGGTGGTTATTATGTAAGTGGAAAATTTACTACACCCCCCACCTAGTAGATAAACATTTCCCAATAACAACTCTACCTATTAAAGGGAAGGGAGTGGTCAAAAAGCATCTTAACATGATTCTAAGTCACTTAAATTGCAGGTCCCTTGGATCACCTTGTTTAATTGTGAAAGCTCTTTGTGTAACTAAGTAGTTCCTCTTGAGTCTCTCCCAAGTAGGAGTACACCAACTGGATATCAGATGACCCTGAAAATATACAAGTAACACACACACGTATGTAACAACAATTATTGGATAGACATGAAGTCTCTTCAGTGGGGCTTTGTTTTGTTTGTGATGGAGGTCTCATTATGTTGCCCATGGTGGCCTTGAACTTGGGCTCAGGAGACCCTATTATTTCCTGCCTCCTGAGTAGATAGGTGTGTGCCACCATGCCCAGCTCCTCAGAGTGAACTAGTGTCTCTGTGTTCAAGCCTGCATTGCTGAGGGTTTGTGCTACATCTCCATTTGCGTGGGCATATTTCAAAGATTTTTCAAAAACACACAAAAGTAACCACCATCTGCACATCACCCCAATTTGCCTTTTATTATTGTAGGTCAAAGTAGGGAAGTATCCAGAAACACTGGCTTGCTTATGAAGCTTTTTAGTAATAGCTTGTAGACACCATGTCCATACTTTTAGATACCAACATTTTGCTACACTTAAGACAGGAACAGTCAGCCGGAAGATAAAGACAAGATGCACCACTATCCAGCTGTACCCAGCCAGGGCTTCCTCATGGTCCAAACCAAGAAGGAATTGTCATGGTTTAGTATAACAGCCTTTTTCCTTTTCCCTTTTTTTAAATAATATTTTTAATTTTTAAAATTTCATTTTACATTCCAACCACATATCTCCTTCCCACCCCTCCCCCCGCCTCCTCTCAGTCCACCTCCCCGTCCACTCCTCTCAAAGGGCAAGGGCTTCCATGGGGAGTCAACAAAGCCTGGCCCATTAAGTTGGGGGACAATCAAGCCTCTGCCCTGTGCATTAAGGTTGAGCATGCCATCCCACCATAGGGAATGGGCTCCGACAAGCTAGCTCATGCACCAGGGGTAGATCCTGGTCCTGTTGCCAGGGGCCCCTCAGATAGACCAAGCTACACAACTGCCTCCCACATGCAGAGGGCCTCGTTTTGTTCCTTGGAGGTTTCACAGCCTAGGGTTCATGAGTTCCCAGGAGCTTGGTTCAGCTGTCTCTGTAGATTTCCCTCATGATCTGGACCTCCCTTGTTCATATGTTCCCTCCTCCATCTCTTCTACTGGATTCCCAGAGCTTGGTTGGTGCTTGGTTGTGGATCTCTACATCTGGTTCCATCAATTATAGGTGAAGGCTCTATGATGACAGGGTAGTCACCAATATGATTACAGGGAAAGACCAGTGCAGGCACCCTCTCTACTCTTGCTAGGAGTCTTACCTGGCATCATCCTTGTGGATTGCTGTGCCCACTAAAGCAGTAGATAATCCCACACCAGCAAATCCTTGAAAACAAAGTGAAAGACACATACACTGCCACCAAAACACAACGGGAATTAACAATCACTGGTCAGTCTTTTACTTTTAGGCCACTAACCAGCTCCCAAATCATGACATGGAGATTTATTATTAGTTTTCAATGCTCGGCATTTCTGGCTCTTTTAACGTAAGTTAACCTGTTCCTCTTTATCTACCGTTTGCCTTGGGGCTGTTTGCCTCTCTCTCTCTCTCTCCCTCTCTCTATCTCTTTCTCACGCGCGCACACGCTATCTATCGCTATCTCTATCTTATTTTCACTACTTCTCAGGTCTGGCTGATTGGTAGCTGCCTATCCTTTCTTTGTCTAGCTATTGACCATTTAGCTTTTTAAACCAATCAGTCTAAAACAGGTGCCTTAAGCAGGCAAGGTGAAACAAATGCAACACATCTTTACATAATTAAACACACATCCTCACACCATTAAACAAATACAGCACAAACAAATGTAACACACCTTTACACAGTTAAAGTAATAAGACTATTATGAACATAATACATAAACAAATGTAACACATCTTTGCGTAGTTAAATAATATTCCACAACGGTTCAGAATCCTATAATTCTCTAATTGCTAATTCTCCAAGAAGCCAGAATCATCCCTGATCTGCTCAGATGTAAGGACCAAAGGTTTCACTGCCCAAGAGAAATCAGGCTTGAACGACAAATGTTTCTGAAGTGGAACTATTGACTTATATTGACACCAGACTATAAATGATTAGTAAGAGGCATTTTTTGGATAAGCCGGAGAAAGTAAATCAATGACGCTGTGGAAGGTAGGAGAGGCAGGTAGTCTTAGAACAGAAGTTCCTGCTTTCCCTTGCATTGTAAGGCTGCAAGTGGACAGGTGGAGGTGGCTCATCTTTATAAGGCGATGCATCCTGTGCTGAGAAGAATTTTTCTTTCTTTCTTTCTTTCTTTTGTTCTTTCTTTTTTGCATTACAGAAATGATGTAACTTGGATCTTTGCCTTATCCTATGTTACCTTTGATGACTAGCTTTGAGAATGTCAAAAATGTCTGTTTTCCAGGCCTGGTGGCACATCCCTCTAGTTCCAGGCCTTGGGAGGCAGAGGCAGGTGGATCTTTGTGAGTTTGAGGCCTCTATGTAGTGAGATCAAGGACAGCAAGGGCAATGTAGAGAGAGACCTCAAACAAAAAGTGTCTGGCTTAAAAACAAAATAATTTTGTAATTTTTGAAAGCATCCATCTTGATTAGATGGAAAGCTGTTTAGAAAACTTAAATATCTTTATTTCTGGAACAGGGTAAGGATTCCCAAAATTTATACCAAAAAAATTGCTTGTTTGTTTGCCTAAGCAAATTCTTAATAGCATGTTCTACTTTGAAGGGATTTTTTTAAGTAAATAAGGCCAAAAGGAGCAGTGGAGAGATTTAGTTATTGAAAACATTAAGATGTATAACTAAAATACTATGTAGCAAATAACCCATAGATGAGAAAAGTATTATAAGGGCAGGACAGAAATTTCCCTATGATCTTGGGTAACCTAAGTCTGCAGATAATGCTGTATTCCTCCACTGGATACACAGTTTCTACCAATGTACCCATTGGATACACAGTTTCTACCAATGTACCCATTGGATACACAGTTTCTACCAATGTACCTATTGTATACACAGTTTCTACCAATGTACCCTTTGAATATACAGATTCTACCAATGTACCCACTGGATGGATACACAGATTCTACCAATGTACTCTGGGGTTTTTTGGAGGAATAGGCCTTCTAGACTTAAATTCACACTTAGAGTTCCCTCCACACTCAGTTCTTCCCCATACTGTTCCTGGCATCTGCTGATTCCTTCCTCCCTTCTCTTTCCTCTCTAGCTTTCCATGTGTTAAGCCCATGCAAGAAACTATTGTACACCTGCTCTTCTGAGAAACAAGAGCCATTCAGGCACTGGGGGAAAAGCATGTCTCCTCAAGTGTGACAGTGGCTCCCTTGACAGTTTCCACAAGACGCTTCTGTGTGTCTCACCTTCTCCTGTGCACACACAAGAAAGGAGCTGGATCCTGAGAGGTGTGGTCCCAGAGAGGTGTGAGGTGCAGTCCCCTGGATGTTCGTCTCATGGATTTGGGGTATCGGTAGGGAAGCAAGTGTGAGGTAGAGGGAGCAGGCAGGTAATAACCAATAAAGAAAAAGTGGCTGTCGCTGTTCATGCAATCACTTGCCTAACATCCAAGAATTTGAAAACTAGAAAAATAAATTCATTTATGTGAGCCAACATAACATAAACAGATAAAACATTAATCAGCTCTTAGGGAAGCAGGCTTCAAGCTGTGTTTGACTTCAGGCCACAGGAGAATATGTACTTTCACTGGCTAACATTACAGCAAGTATTGAAAAAAATAATGGAAAGAATCAACACAGCAAAGCTAATAATAAAATTCCCGCTCAGTCTGGAGACAAAACACATGGGCTTTTGATGGTGAGATAAGATCCACAGAAAATACAACTGGGGTGGTTTCCCTTTCCAGGTTCAAAACCATGTTGAGATCATCTCGTTCAAGGTTACTAAGCCTTGTGGTTAGGCAGCTATGTGCTTTTAAAAGCATTTGCTTTTTGTAACCCTGGTCCCATTCTAACACAGACCCCCCCATACAAGTTTCCTAGCACTACCATGGCAAAACACCACAGACCAGGTGGCTTATACAGCAGAAATCTATTTTCTCCTGGTTCTGGAGCATGGATGTCCAGGTCCAAGGCATCAGCATACTTGGTTTCCTCTGAGGCCCATCTTTGACTCTTATGTGTCCATTGTCAGACTGACAAGCTGATTCCAAATTTACCTGGAAGAGAAAATGGATGTAGGCAATCAGCAGAGGAACAATGATGGGAGGCAACCCTCATCCATGGGAGGAACAAAATAAGTTATATAAGAATAATAAAAGTATAATGTACGATCCCCATAGTCACAGCTGAATGGAATGTACCAGAAAAGAAACAGAACCATCTTCCTTTGTCGTAAACATCTCTATGTGAATTTAAAAAGATCAGGAAAGGTCCAAGGGACATAGTTATTACCATCTCATTAGAAATACAGAAAATCAGATATCTAAACTGTCACACAGAAAATTAATTCTGGGCAGCTCTAAAGATGAAACGTAAAATTATGAAGGCTTTAGATGAAAATCATATATGGAGGTTTGATAATCTGATGAGAAGCCATAAAGGAAGTTATTGAAAAATGAAATTCCTCAAATATTGCTTGAACAGCCTAAAAAGAATAAATAGTAGTGTTGTCAAAACGCACAGAAGCAACGGAATAAAAGAATGTGTCTGCAAAACCTCAAAAACTTTGAGCGAAACAAGAGGATGAAAAGGGAGTGCTCATGCCCAGGATGATGCCGACAATGGTGATTTGGGGCAGCCGCTCTTACATGCCTATGAATAGTCTTGTGTAGAGTAAGGACACTATTGCTTACAAGGTAAGCAAGCTCCCAGGGACAAGAGCTGGCCCCTTTGATGGCAGGCTGACAGCCCTGCCCCTTCGCCACTCTGACGGTTCCCCTGAAGCGAAATGTCCATCTCATCTCTGTCCAGACCTAAAGGAGCAACCACAACAAACAATATTTTAAGTGCAACAAGGGTCGTGTGTGTGTGTGTGTGTGTGTGTGTGTGTGTGTGTGTGTGT
>LOJH01014096.1:11509-24361 GCA_001685095.1 Ellobius talpinus | reverse complement strand
CCTTCCTTCCTTCCTTCCTTCCTTCCTTCCTTCCTTCCTTCCTCCTTCCCTCTCTTCCTTCCTCCCTCCCTCCCTCCCTTCCTCCCTCCCTTTCTCCCTTCCTCCCTCTCTTCCTTCCTTCCTTTTTTTTGGATCAGTAATTTCTGTGTCTCTCTCCTGCTTACTCATAACAAGGAATATAATCCTTAGACTGAACTGCATCATGTAAAATTCAAGCCTTTTGCTGTTTTAAACAAAACTGTCTATCTGGGCATGAATGGGCTTTTTCGTCTGATGTTTCTGATGCTGATTAGTGAGTGTATCAATGTGTGATTTCTGTGCATAATCTAACTCATTTAGTAGGAACTTTCTGGAAATAAAGCGTGTCTCTAATGCTGGGGATTTCAGACACTTAGGTAAACTATTTTAAGAGTTTTTTAATTTTAATGGAGACTTTTATTACATCTCAAATAATACAGAACTGAAAAATATAAGAATGAGCAGGCGAGATTGTAATAGGTATGAAAGCATAGCAAGGCTGACCTATAATATATTACGTTTGAGAAGAGAGATTAGAGATTTAAGATGAAAGGGATTAATTTCCTACATTCATTTCTCTCTGTCATTGTAAACTCTTAGGAACAAAGAACAGATATAATATTATAGTATCAGTGCTTATAAAAACAAAGGAAAATGGCAGAATTTGGTCATTTAATAACAATACTAGAAAGACATGGTGGTGTCTTGCTCCAAAATGTCAGATGGCAGAACTTTTTGTTGTTGTTGTTGTCATTTTGTTTTGATTTGTTTGTTTTCTTTCAAGACAGGAATTCTCTGTGGTGCTCTGGCTGTACTTGAACTCATTCTGTACATGTAGACCAGGCTGGCCTGGAACTCAGTGATCTGCCTGCCCCTGCCTCCTGAATGCTGTGATTAAAAGCATGCACCACCATGCCCAGCTTGACAAGACATTCTTTTGACTAAGTTTTTTAAATTAAGTCTTTGAAAATTTCATATAATTGATCATATTCATATTCAAAATTTGACTGAATTTAATTTCATTAATATTCTCTCCTCTTCTATTTCTCTTGCTGGCAGAACCTTGGTATATAGCTCATGTTGGCCTTGAATTTGATGAACTTTCTGCTTTAGCAGTCTGAGGGCTTGGATTATAGGTGTGTGCCATCACACTGTGTTCATTGCTTTTTTTATTTTTAAACTCTTATTCCTCTTGGAGCTGTGGTTAAGATGGTATGACGCTTCATCCTGTGACTTTTGTGTGAGGCTCCCAAGGAAGACGAAACCAAATTGTATCTTAATGCAAGAATATTTCCAAATGAATTTTAAAAGTCAAGATGGTATGGAACACTCAGCAGACTATGAAGATTTTGAGTGTTTCTTCGGAGTCGGGAATATTAGTCGATTGGTGTCCTAAGCTATTCTTAAGCCGTGATTTTAAAGAAGGAACTGAGATATAATGCTAATGTCAACCTGCAGGACTTCATCCATTTGTCCTTCCAGACTGTCTTCCATCCTTCTCCTCCTGCTGATAAAGGGCACAACATGCTTCAGAGGTTAACCTCCCATGCCCCATCGCTTTCCCCTTGGTTTGTAGGCAGTGGTGGTTGTAAGAAAGAAACTGGAGGGATGGAGGGAGAAGAAAAATGGTTAGATTGTTTATTTCCAAGATTTCAGCCCTGTGGTGTTACCATGGGCTAGCTCTATCTTGCACAAAAACTTAATGTACAGTGCTCAGCATATAGCTGTGTCTCATCCTACTCACAACCATTCCCACTGTTTGTCTTTTCTAGAGTTCTCCTTGAGTTATCTTTTGCTTCCCTAAACTTATCCATATATTTATAACTTAATTTTTCATGAAAGCGCTAATGTCCCAATTTTAATGTTTAAATATTTTTATCTTGATTCATACAAGATGAAAACAATACCAGACAAGTCAAAGAAGTGGAATCTTGGTAAGCAAGTACAATTTTATTTAAAAAGTAAATACAGAGAATCATACTCTGGTAATGAGACTCAGTTAGATGGGTGTGTTATTAAAGGCAAAAGCACTAGCAAGCAAAGTTAGACTGGGTAGTAATGAAGCATCCCCACCTCTGTCCATGAAGAATTTGTGGAAACCTGAATCAGACAAATGTCAGTATCAGAATTTTAGATTTGATAAATGACCTTCTAAGATTAAACCTCCTTTAGAACTTCAAGAGGAAGTTTTAGTTCAGTGTAGTGTTCAGAACAGCAAATTACCAGGCAGCAATTTTCCAGGAGCATATTCAACATTCTAATGAAGGCGAGGGGAACTCAGAAGGTATCCATCAGAATGCTAGCACTCAGTGACAAAAGCAGTAGAAAAGCAACTTCAGCACTGACAAGACTTAAATTATTCAGAAACTACCCATTACCAACCCTGGTGGGAAATCCTGCACTATTTTAAAAGCATCACACTGGATTTCTAAGAAAAGAAGTTGACCATAAATCTTGCATGATAGAGTGGAGATGCTAATACAAGTGAATGAAGAAAACAAAACAAAACAAAACCAAAATAATAAAACAAAACCAACAAAAATTAAAGTATTTTCAAAAGTAAAGAAATAGTAAAGGCTGATAAAGAAATGAATAAGGACTTAAAGTTAGTGTGAAGTAAGAAGCCAAAACTAATTTGAAGCTACAGCAAATAGTTTCTAAGACATTAATTAAAATGATAACTTTTGGAATCATTAAAAGAAAAACAGGCAGTGAACAATGTTGAGTCACCTAAGGCATGCTCAATATCAAGAGAAAGCCAGCTACAAACATTGTATTAGACATGGAAGAGCCTAAAAACCATGAAATGGGAAAGTAGATCACATTAATTGCTTGCACAAAACAGTAAAAATAAATCTCTCCCCATAATCAATTTTTAAAGCGCACCAAGTTTGGTGCTAGTGCCCTAAGTCTGTAATTTATTATTCTACTGATCAATGTGCTGGCCCATGTGATTTCTATAATAAGCACTTAAGAGAACAGCAGCTCAGACCAGCAGTTCTTAGCCAAGTAAGTGACTGGCAACAGAAATAAATTCTGTGGCTGCTAAAGAATGATGTTTTGGTGAAAAGGTGATACATACATATATTTTTCTGTAAGGTAAAATCTGGTCTCTTTTGTGTATTGGAGGTGTTTACAATTAAATAAAATCCAAATGGATTTAAAAAAAAGCCAGAACCCAGGACTTTGACAACAACTGTTATTAAAACATTCTGGGCCTCTTGGTTTTCCAAGGGAAGGAGTTACTGCTGCTATTTTCTGTAGGAAGCTAGTAGAAGGGGCTCCCTATCCACTCTGCTAATCTGCTGTAGTCTGCTATCAGTTTGGAAGTAGAAACCAGACACTTGCCCACATCTGCCTCATTCTTAGTACCCAGATTATTGCCCTGATTTACTTAGACTTTAAAAAAAATTGCAAATACTTCTTACGGGTTTTAGAGGACTTTAAACATTCCACCACATTTCAATGGACATAGTGTTTTGAAAGATAAAGGGCTTCAATTAAAAATAATGGAAAATAATTGGTATAAACAGGGTTTTCTCTCATTAGTAATTCACAATATTTTCCATGTAGAATTCTATAGTGTCCTTCATATCATAAGTTCTTGGTATTCCACACTGCATAATGTCAAAATTGTGAATATGATACAATTAAGATTCCTATGATTATTCCAGTTATATGGTGGAGTTAACTTTAAGCAAAAGATTATCAGCTGGGTGTGGTGGTTCTCACCTATAATCAAAATATTTCCGATGCTGAGGTAGAAAGATATGGGGTTTAAGGCCCTTGTGGGTTATGTAGAGTAATCCTTTCTGAAAACAAACAATAGGCAAACAGACAATAGCAATGCTAATGAAAGAACACTAGAGGGCCATTATTTAAAAGATTTTAACCTAATTGAAACTTTTCAAAGCTGAGATTTCTCAATGGCTAGTTAGAGGGTAGGAAATAAAATGTTTGCTTGCTAGTTTGGGAGAAATCAGATATCTTTGTGAGAACTCGTGAATGAAAAGGGAGAATGTGGTACTTGTGAACAGTGAGGGAGACCCTGGAGATTCCAATCTGCAATCACAGGAGGTGATGTCTACAGTCAACGAGTGCAGTCTTAAGAAAGCTCATGTAAGCCCAGATGAGAATTGCAGCTTTACACATGGATTTTTGCCTTGTAGAACCCCAAGCAGGGAACCAAGAACACTATTTCCAAACCTCAGACCGCAAAATCTCTGAGCTATTATGTGAGCATTTTCAAAGCTGTTGTTGCCCTGAATGCCACCACATGGCAATGAAAATGAATACTCTTTAAAACTCTTCCAGAAATTATCTTTTCTGACATTCTACAAAGTTCAAGTGAGGTGGTGGGGAGGTAACTCAGAACCTAAAGCACTTGCCTGAAAATGAGAAGACTAGGTCATAACCCCAGAACCCACGTAAAGGTTAGGTAGGCATGTTTGCCCACCTGTATTTCCAGCCTTGGTAAGCAAAGACAGGAATATCCAGAGCAGTTGGCTGGTGCGACTAGATGAACTCTAGTTTTGTCTGAGAGACCTTGACTTCAATAAGGTGGAGGAGCAATCCAGCAAGATTCCTAAGATTAACCTTGGACTTTCATGTGCAAGTCTCTCTCTTTCGTGTGTGTGTGTGTGTGCGCACACACTCAAGTAAACATGAATACACACATACACATTTATAAAAAGAAAAAATGCTTTAAAATTCAGACTCCTGAAAAGTAAGATTACATTTTGCTTGCACATAAAATTTGATCTTTGGGGAATACACTACGGGGAGATTCAGTTACAATGATTGATAGAAGGAGCTTCAGTGTGGGCAGAAGACACTTCAGGAAACATTAATCCAGGTGATATTTGCAAAATGATGGATGAGACTTATTCAGCAGTTATGATTCATTAAAAAGCTACATGGGACATTTTCATTGTTCCCTTTAGACACTGACTTAGCATAGAACTGTTCAGAAGACCAAAAGGAAGCAGATATTCTGAGCACCTCTGGGAAGATGTTGGAAACCAACTACAAGCAAAAGATCTTGCGGAAAAAGATTATTTCACCCAATAACATGAAGAGCTCTAACTACTACCAAGAAATACTTGAGTAACAGACAAGGTCACCAAGTGAGAAACTAACATGAATAGCAGGATATTTTTAAAAGTGCATTTTCAAATTCATCCTACATATGAGACATTAAATAGAGGCTACAAAAATTAAAATTGAAATGACCACAGAGTAGACACATTTCCTTTCTGGGATCTCTTTACCTATCTGAAAGTTAGAACAGTATTGCAATATTTCTGATCTCTCTTCACCCTTTCCTTCTCCATGCCCTCGGAATAATGTGAGCACTGTCTGCTTGCTAAAACCAGGACAATGTGTCGCTGTTTCTGACTCTACTTTTCCTTATCACCAAGGAAGAATTTGACTAAGCTGAGAGCCTGGCCTTTCTTCTATGTGCATCTCTAACTAAGATTGTCTTCTGAGTTTTGGCATGAAGCATCAAAACCCTTCCAAGAATACAAGCCATGATTCTATCCCCTTGAGTAATAAAGGTGAAAATTTACTCTAGACAATTTGACTTACTTCTAATTTCATTTTTATTTATTTATGTGTGTGTGTGTGCTTGTGCATGTGTCACGTCATGTATGTGGAGGCCCCAGGACAACTTATAGTTTCCTCTTTCCACTATGTGGGGCTGGGAGCTAGAACTCAGGTCATCAGGCTTGTTTGCAAGTGCATTTATATACTGAGCCATCTTGCTGGCCTACTTACACTGTATTTGTGATGCTCAAGGAATATTGCTCACTCCTACCTTGGGGATCATAGCTTCAAGTAACAAGCTGTTTAATGTCTGATTTATCTATACATGCATATCAAATTCATTGCCCCAGAAAATAACCAAAATGTGGAGATTTGAATGAAATGTCCTCCATAAGATTCAGGCATTTGACTTCTTGGTCCCCAGTCGTTGGCACTGTTTGAGAAGGTTTAGGAGATGGAGCCTTACGGGAGGAATGCATCACAGAAGTGAGGCTTTGAAGTTTCAAAAGCTTCATGACATTCCTAGTTGATTCTCTCTCTGTCCTGGTTGTGGTTTGAGATGTGAGCTGTCAGTTTCCAGCCCCTAGCCATCATTTCTGCCAACTGCTATCCCTGCCACCATGGGCCCTAATGCTCTAAGTCCAAAATGCATTTTTATCTATAAGTTGTCTTGGTCATGATGTGTAATCATAGTAATAGAAAAACAACTGATACATAAAAATATATGTATATGCATATGTATATGTCTATGTATATGTTTTTCTGCAAGTATTGAGCCATTTTTGGTAGGAAACAATTGAAATGAAAGCTGATGTGGAATCATGTAAGCAAGTGAGGAAGAATGAAGATTTCAAAAAAAGGTGAAACAAAATTTCAGTGTTAAGTAGATTCAAGAAAATGTTTTCAGACCATCACTTTCTATTTTCTACTAAGCTCTAGCACGGAGAAGCGAGCTATGGAGTTCTTGATTACAGCACAGCACACTGGGGACGAAATGCTTACTGTTGTTGATAAAACAAATTACCGCAATTTACTGTTTTCAAGAACTATAAATTGAATAACTTGCAGCTCTGGGGGGGGGTCAGAAATCTCAAGTAAATGCAGGTTGCCTTCCCACGGGAGACTAGGGGTGAATTCATCCTCATGACTTTCCTACTTTCACAGTCATAACCTAATGTTTGTGTGTCATGGTACTTCAATTTCAATCAGCTTCTTAGCAAATACAATGTGACATTCTCGACCCAAATTCTGTCTGTGGATAAATATGTATATTTGCACTCTAGTACTTTGTTTTATTAAAACTATGTATGACATCATGAAATATGGAGGTCTGGTCTTGATAATACTATGCAATTTTTACTTTTAATTTATCTTTTTGTAGTTCACTGGGTTTTCTAAAGTTATTTCCATCAGTGTCTACACACTAGCATGAAGGTTAGCAGTCTCACCGGCAGTGTCATATTTGTAAAAATAATTTAGAGCCAAGAGAGGATTTACTGAATGATAATAGATACAAATATTCTGATGTATTTGAGTAAAAAAATTTTCATATTTTAAGCAGATTATTTTCCTTAACTATGGGATTCTGGTCATAATTTACAAAATAAGGGTTATTATTGCAGCTTTATATGACAAACTAAATTATTTATAAAAATTCTTCACACTATCTTGGGTTGTGTCTTTCACAACATGCAAACACTCTTACAGTCTGCCGACACAGACACACATATGCTTACATGCATACACAGAAAACTAAATAGAACCTTATTTTCACATGTATAATATAATTTGTAACATGTTAGACTATAGTCCATCTATTGGAAACCAATTCTATTTTTTTAAATGGTGTCTAAATAGAATAGCAAAAGCTTCAAAGCTTGCTTTGAAACTTAAGCATTTGTGATTATTTTTATTAAAGAGAAGTACATATAATTTACATATGCATTAATTATTTATATAAAGACTAGAATCTACATATATATGCACTTGGTATCAGATTAGAACTGAAACTATCACTTGTGAAATATTTGTTTGCTCACAAGGTCTCTTCCAAATGCTTAGTAGAAATCATCCTCTATGATTCTCAGTCAAGATTGTACGTTATTGTCTTCATTCTATAGATGAGTCCATAAGGAAATGAATATTCAGAGGATTCTTTGCTCTGTTCACAGACTAAAGAAATAAAGAAACCTCAATAAATTGTGTCTATTACTTTTGTAATTATAGAAAAATCTGGGGGAAAATGATCTCTGCCAAAAAACAAAAGCAAAACCAAAAAACAATTGTAAGCACCTGGGTGTAATTTACTGGAGATAATAATTTAAAATGTAAGAGCACTGGTGTTTAAAAATCCATCTTACAGAGTGTTCAAAATCCATTACTTTCAGTCAGGAATTGTGACAAATCTTTATAATTCTAGAACTCTGGAGGCTGGGGATGAACATCTGAGTCTGAAACCAACCTGAGTTGTATAGGGACACACTGACTAAACACATAAGCAAACAAGCAAACAAGCAATACGCAAAAAAAAAACAACCCTCTAAATAGTTTATTTAAAAAATTGTTAAGATTGGGTCCTAAGTCTGCACACAATCAAGTAAAACAAGAATTTAGTCTTTATGTATATAGTCAATGCTTTCGCAAGAGCTGTTTTTCAGATGAAACTGTAGGACATATGAAAAATATTATAAAATTAGCGTAGAACTTAAAAAACTCACTGTATCAATATGCTGAAACCACAGAATGATTATACTTAAAAGTCAAGGTGGTTTTGGTCATAATTGTTGCATTCTCAGGGAGAAGAAACACAGGACAGTTGCATTTGGACAAGTTAGGCTGCAGATTAAATAGTACTCTCAACATCTATGGCAGGGCAGCAGTCCACCAAAACACTTAGTGATCCCAAACAATATACCATTATAGTTCTGTGATGTAAATCTGAGTGTGGGGTGTATGGGCTCCAGCTTGTATCCTGCAGCCCAGAACATCTGAGGGCAGGACAGGGCTGGCCTCCCACGGAGACCCATTCTTGTTGCTGGCAGCTGTAGCTAGTTGAGGGTCGGGAAGCCGGCTCCTGCTCTTTGCTGCTCTCCTTCCGTGTACCTTCCTAAGATTTGGGATTTTCAGAGAAAGATGCCTACATATCCAGGAAAGACATCCAGAACTGAGTGTTCCGTTGACACTTCTGCAGGAGCCAGAAGGCAGAATCAACTGGACAAACCAGTGAGATGATACCTGGGCAAGCATCGGCCCTTTCATGTATTTTCCAAACAAAGGAACTACAGGTTCCCCCATATTGAAGGATATAGGGAAGCAGACTGCCCTTCTTGATGGATCAGTAGCACGAGATCGGAGGTGGGGAGTGATAGTGCCAAAGTTATCTTTGGAAAATGCAAACCTGTTCTTGTCTGTTGAAAGGGACTTTCACCAAGTCTATGCATAAATACATATTTTATATAAAACGTTCTATGGAATTGACAGACATGTGAACTTGGTTACCTCAGATAATCTCACATAATACCGACTATTATACATCATGAGGACTACGACTCTATTTCTGGCCGTCTCTGTTTCTGTCAAAGCTCCTTTGATTGTTGGTGATCTTGGGTGCAGCTGTGCAGATTAGGGTAAAGTGTTGAAGACAGAGTGACTAAGGAGAAAACCACAATTTAAATACGTAGAAGTGTGCCAATAATTACCACTAACCTTTGGCATCAGTTACTTTTCTGATGCTGTTTTAAAATAGTATGTCCAGAAACAATTAAGGGAAGAGAGTTTATTTTGGTTTGTGGTTCCAGGCATGGGGATTTCATCTTGGAGAGGCAAAGGCACGGCGGCAAGCAGCAGACATTGCAATAGGAACTGGAAGCTGAGTGTTCAAACCTTCAAACACAAGCAGAAAGCAGAGAAAGCAAAGCAGAAATGCTGAGTCTTAAAGCTCTCAAAGCCTACCTCCAGTGGCGTATTTTCTCCAACAAGATTGCATTGAAACAGCTCTCCAGGCTGGGGAGCAAATATTCAAATACTGGAGCCTATGGGGGCATTTTCATTCTGACAGCAGCATAGTTTCTTAGCATGGAATCTTATAATTTGGTTGATATTTTTCAGTGTAACTGATAACAATGGCTACATTTCTTAATGCAGAAAATCACTTGGTGTTCATATCTCTCAGACTATACAATTGCCTGGTAAACTATTTTTGAAGTTTGCCTTAGTACATCTTCCCTTTGGCAGGCTGTGTCATGGAGAAAGCAGACACCCACCTCTCTGTGGTCTATTTCCAAAGTGGCTGTTTCTTTTAGTGCTTTTATTAGGTCTAGGCTCTGGCAGCAATGGATTATCTATGGTTCTGATCACTGATCTTTTTTCTAGGGTAAGGATAAGAGTGTTGTCATTCTTTGTGATGTACCAGTCTGCTGGCAGTAGGGAAATGCAATGAAAGTCACATAGCGGCTTCTGAACTTTTTGTTGCAATATGACAATGTCACATACATTCTCTATTTGTGAGCTTATGACACGTTGTGCACTAAACTTGATGTGAGCATGGTCAAGTATGTACTTCTACAAGATTATTGAATGCATAAAAACAATAAAGTAGTTTTAGGTAAGAATCATAAGGCTACTTACTGGACTAAAATTTCCTGAAGGCAAAAATCTTATCTGGAATATTTAAAATATTCATTTCTCTATATTCAGTGCATATTTCATGCACTGTAGGAAGCACTCGTCAAATATTAATGGCTCAATTCATTATATAGGTAAAGATTAACATGTAACAAACCCTTGTTCTGTGACCTTTATCTCCCCATGCTCCAAATCGAAGCAACATTGATTAAAATTTAAATTTCTGCTGTTAATCGAGATGTATTCAAACATCCTCAGACCATCAATAAGGTGCCCTTTATAGAACTGCAGTCATAACAGAGGGCAAGGTAATGCAGGCAATTAGGTCAAGTTAAAATAGTTCAGTTATTCATTTAGCAAACAGGTACTAAAATGTCCTGTTAGAGCTTTGTATGCACAGGGTGCTGAGAAAAATATTTAAGAAATGAGTAGGACAGAGCTTTAGGCCTTGCCCTTAATGAAGTGTAGCAACAACTATCAGGCCAATAATAAATTTCATGGTGACAATTTTAGTGAATTAATTTGTTATTTTTTATTTTAAAAATCTTAAACTGCAGTTTGGGAAGTGTCTGGATAGGCATATGTGACTTCATTAAACTACAGTCTTTGAAAGTCTATTTAAACTAAGGAATACCGCCAGTGTTTCCAAAATGTCCTTAAAAGCTGGAAGTATCACTGCACACAAACTTATAAAAGGAATCTCTTAATTCAGGAGCAAAATTATATTTATGGGCCATGGAAAGCAGCTATTTAAAGTATGTTCATTGTATGCAGAGGAGCTAGCATTTGACCTCCAGACTATATCATCCTGTACAGAGGACTTTAAATGCTAAATTATTTTGTCACAACACTTGTTCAGTCCAAGTGAATACCATGCAGTGCTTTAATTAGCCCTCCTTCTATTTTGAGAGTTTATTCAAGAACTTTCTGTTTCCTTTCCCTAATACAGCAGTAGTTAGCTTTGTACCTACAAGTATAAGAACTCTATTGAGGGGTGCTATGGCATTAATGGATACAGAAGAAAAATTCCTAAACACAGCTTTTTCTATTAGCTGAAAATGAAGCACAGTCTAAATAAATATATTTCAAAAGCTTTTTCCAGTCAATGACCTACAAAGTTGAGAATTCAAGTTGTTTAATTAATTATTAAGAATCATCAAAGACACAGGTCACTGTTGCCAGGGAAGCAGTCAGAAACTTAAAACAAGTTAGTCATCACTTAACAGAAAAAATGGAAAAAAGAAAATATGGTATATTTATACAATGGAGTATTACTCAGATGCTTAAAAAATGACATCATGACATTTGTAGGCAACTGGGTGGAACTAGAAAAAAAATCATTCTAAATGAAGTATTCCAGACTCAGAAAGACGATTATGATATGGATGTGCTGATATGTGGAGATTAACTATGGAACCACAGAGGGTAGGCATAGTATAAAGGACTATAGGGAACAGATCTAGTTAGGAAAGGGAAATAGACTAGATAATTTTGGATGGATGGGATGGATGGATGGGCAGGAGGTACTGGAACTGAGAATCAAGTCATGGTGGGGAGCTTTGTGGGAAAGGATACAAGGAAGGACAGTTAATATCAACTGATTTTAAGGGGTTCTACAGAAACCTAATACAGTAAACTTTCTAATATATACATGTAAGGGTGATATAAATGCAGTTGCCAAATAATGAGGGAGACAGAGTCCAAACAGGTCATCTGTTGTCATCAAACAAAACTTTTGGTACCAGATTTGGGTTACATCTAATTGAATTGTTGTCCAATGGGGTCCCATGGGAATCCTCAAACAACCCATGATGTTGCCAAGACTATAAGTAGTTCTCTACAAACTGACATCAAGGCTCCGTTGCTGAAGATAACACCTACACAACTCATTGAACATGGAGAGGCTGAGCTGGTGTCTACTTGGAGCCTCCTCCCCTATGTTTTAGCATCTTTCTTATGTGAAGGTATTCTGCACACTTTCAAAAGGGAAATGTGAACACTGAACCAGCCACAGACCCTTTGATCTACAAAGGTATTCTGTGTGAGGGATATACTAGGACAATGATAGCACAAAACTTGTGAGAAAAACCAGTCAGTATTTGATTTGACTTAAATTCCACTCCATGAAATGAAACCCATACCGAGCACTGCTTGGGTGATCAATACCAGAGATTAGATAGCCCAGGGACCCTGGGTAAATACTATTCGTTTTTTAAAAAAAGAAAGTAGTAATAAAAGGACTTCTGATGATACTGTTATACTCAGATCAGTGCCTTGCTCAGTCATCATCCAAGAAGCTTCTTCCTGCAGTAGATGGTAACAAATATAGAGACCCATGCACAGAGTGAGATAAATTGGACCATTCAACCCTAAATGAGATGTTTCCATTGAATCCTTCCCCTCAGAGCTCAGGGACAGCATGTAAGAGTCAGAGGGGATGGAGGACACCAAGAAAACAAGGCCCTCGATATAAACATGATCAAAACTCATAGGAACTCACAGAGACTGAAGCAGTATGCACAGGAACTGCATAGCTATGCACCAGGTCTTTTGTGTACATATTATGGCTTCCAATTTAATGTTCTTATAAGATTCCTGAGTGTACAAATGAGTGTATCTCTGATTCTTGTGCCTTCTCTTGGGATCTTCTTCTTCTTCTTCTTC